>QNGE01002682.1:10145-106263 GCA_008508345.1 Paragonimus westermani
GGTACGTTTTTCAGGAAGAGATGCCAACCATCTTCCAACCCCCAACCTGGAGGACCAGGAGACTGTGGTTTGTCAGACCTCTACCTGTTGGCCTGCCTGGTATGAGTAACTCTGTCCAGTTTAGCCCAAAAGGTCATCGAGATGTGCAAGCCGTCACACCACGTCAAGGTCCAGTCTCACCTACTGGGTAGCCATTCTGTATGAACACCTCTTGTAGAAAGTAGACTTTCTACAAGAGGTGTTCATACAGATTGGCTACCCAATAGGTTTCATTCAGAAGGCTATGCGAGCGGTAGAGTTGAAACTTGGGACTTGCGGTGATTGGGGAATTCGAATTTAATAGTTGCCCTTTCAAGGGAGATCCCATGGCCGAAGTTACCTCAAGAAAGCTCAGAAGGTCAGTCGAAACAACCTAACCTGCCGCTGAATTATATGTGAGTTTCCTTTCAAGACTAGTTATTATGTCACAACTCAAAGGCAGACTTACACGTTCTACAGCCAGTTGTTGTGTCTGTTCATCTGTTTGCTGATGTCGAACATCATACATTAGTCGTACTGCAAGGCGACCGTCTGGTAGAGTGCTAGAAAGTTGTCTTGCGTGGATGAATAACAGTGGTATGATTAAAAAGTTTTCATGCGCGACTGTTGCTTGTTTGGTCAACTCTAGTCATTCTATCAGTAATAAGGATGCTCCTCAGATTGTCTACCGAGTACCAAGATATCGATCGAAAATGATGAGACTCTGATTGTTGACAGTTGTCGTAGGCACTAGTATCCGATTGCGCAACCCTGACCTCTGCGGTCAGAAGAATTCCGTGCGGACACAATCTCCTCTGGCCCCCAACCAATCAGGCCCACCATCTGGAACACTGACAGTGTGGCTGATAACAAACACGGCGTCCATGACCTCTACTGATCGTTTTTTCTGACTCACCCTAGTTACTGTAAGATATCCGCACCAAATTTAGTACGAATGAGGAAGGCCACCCGAGGTGGTTGAAACGTAGATTATTACAAATTGCTCGTAACGTTGTGTTTATCACCCAGTTTATCACCACAGTTACTGTTTTCACGTGTGTTGTGTTGCAATTAGCCTGATGGCCAAACACAGAAAACAAACCCTGTTCGCTACTATGTCATACTCATGACTTCAGTGAGTATTTTCGAACGAACCTTAGTTCATTGTTTACGGAGGTCACTTGATTTTGTCCCCTGAAGTCTAAAACCATGGATGAATCCAAACAGATCTAGCTACCAGTCAGTATGAGGTTTCGATACCTGTGACGTGTCCTCAGGTCAGATAAATGGCATTGCATGATGCAGATTAATTCAATCACATCATCGTTTGGCGCATCAATGTCTGTGCCTTGCCGTGTCATGTGTGTTCAGCCAGCTTACCCAGTTAACTCGGGCTTTTGATCAGCTGGGTGGAACCTAACGTATCCCTTTCATCGATGACCAATATGCTAGATCAGCAGCAAATGCAAGCAGAACATCAAAGGTACAGAGAAAATTTTTGAGCTTCGACGAAGGTGCATTTGCAATGGGAAGCTACAGGACGATCTGGACGCTGCCAACATCTGTACACTCACCGGAACAGCTGACCAAGAGGAATTGGAAAAATGGGTAGAGGAAGGAGATAGTTTATCTCTAGTTAGCCCTGCCAAGTTTATTCACTTGGGCTTTCTGTGAAACAAACACTCTATAGATGCTTTTTAATGTACAATCAAACAAATGTTTTAAGCAGTGTGGGTAATAAGATGGTACACACATTGCATGTGAGAGTGAAAAGGTACATCACCAAGAAAATTATCACCGCCAAACGGTATAGAAGTTGCTTATCGCCTAAGCCCCATATAACAAATCACATCCTTTATATGTTAAACAAATATATATCTCACAGACTGAAATCGGCGTGTGTAGCTCCTCCTATGGAAATCAAAAGTTTGATGCGTATGAAGGTCGGGTAGCTACGAATATTAGGCAAGCTACGACACAACAGTGGACGTATAAGTAGTCTGGTTTGGTTGTTACATTCACCGTAGGGTTATGACGTATTGCATCCTCAAACAACAATTTTCACCGTCCTTAAGTATGGAGACAAATTCCTCAACCACATCATATAGGCAGTGACACAAACCTTATTAGGTTGGTAGTCGTTTGTTAAATAGGTCAGTTTTACCTGCGCAGTGTTTTTCTCTTGCATTTAGGACGTCTGTACCAGTTGAAGTATATTAGAACGACCACGTTGTTCATTTCTGGAGTTCAGTTTAATGTTTCCTTCTGTGTTTTCATAAAACAATGACATAATACTGGACAGCGTGGAACAGAATTTGCACGAGAAGGGAAATGTGGCAACATGATCTTATAGAAATAAAACACTATTTCCTGAGCTTTATTCACAAGTCTAAAGTTTTCACGACATGTCTCCAAGATGCTTTTCTATAAGCAAAGGCGTTTAATTTTGGTACGCACCTTATTATTGGGAACAATGTTATGTTCACCTCGGTCAGTTTCATGCACCTCGGCGGTGTTAGTTCTTAAGAAACTCCTTCTTGAACTTCTAACGTCGAATGATAACCATGTGGATTGGTGTCGTTTTCCACACTATCAGTCTCGGTGAGTTGTTGATGTATTATCCTGTTCGGTTCACTCAGTTTTGTTGTTCCGAGATTTTAAATGCAGACTAGGCCGCTCCTGTCCTTCCATTTACAGGACTCCTTCCAATGGCATCAGTAGGAAACGTTGTTTACCCCGCTCAGGCAAAACAGCATTCAATCACCTCTTGAACTGCTGTTGAAAGATTAGTTTTCTAACCAGTGGTTCGACAAATTAATCAATTTAGATGAGACCCAAGTGTGAAAGATCAGGGAGTCTGGTTGGATTCGCACCAGCGACAGAAACAGCAACACTCAAAAGACGCACGCGTTCTACCAGCTAAGTTAGGAAGCCACGCCGGTAACTCAGAACTTTCACAGCTGGACTCTGTTACACACCTGCTCCACTTTCTCACAAGGAATCCAAACAATCTTGGAATTTGTTGCCATGGCAGGATTTCCCAAACACTCCAGACTGTAATCCCTTAACGCCACTGCTGAGTGATTGTTTCTTTCGCTGGTTTGAATCCATCAGAAGGCTAAATATTTCGCAATTGATTTCTCCTTAAGGTTCTAGAATCATCCACAGTTTACCCTTTCAAACTGTGTCTCCAATTCTCATGAATTCAGTTACACTTCACAACCCTGTATGTGAGTCTCATGTCGGTTTCAACAGCCTCCTTCCTGCTAAAGTATGCAGATGGTGTCTTCGATGTTCAACTTTCAGAGATTTCCAGTTCCTTCGTCCAGTCGAGTGATCTCACCGAGTTGCCCAGTTGATATGATGCAAGCTACTCGTCTACCAGTATGTCGAGTGTATTGATGTTTTAGTTTCTCTTCTTAAAATATGGTGATTGTACCTTAGCACATATTGAAAGCCAGGCTATTCCTCTATCCCAGTCAATCAAATATTTAGGTATAACGTTTATCCACCAGCAGATATAAAAAAGGCTCTCAGTCTCTGTGAGTGCATGCATACCCTATCAGTGGTTACGTTGTCTTCTGATAAGTCTTCCTACACCTCCGACAATGACCTTACACTTCTTTCTAGATCTACGAGACATATGTCTTACGGTAGAGATATTTCTCATTCCAGCCTGGTTGGCCTTATTCCACTATTGAAAGGAGATTTTAAACGAGAAAATCGTTTAAACAATGATCCGGCGAACAAATTGACGAGGTTGTAACCAATTTTGGAGCACTGGGTTTCACACATGGCGAACAATAAACAATTTACCGCGTCCATGTAGATATCATTTTTGCTGACTTGTGGATAGCTCGAAGTTGTACATTATCTGATAGGCTGTCAGTCGAGGACCTCATGTAATCAACTCTACTATACGATGAATTTCAACAAAAGTGAACAGGCAAGTAGCCAGTAGAAAACGAGAGCTGTCCAAGTCACCTTAAGTTTATGAAAAGTCCCTATTGAAAACATAGTTGTTGCAGCAATTTACGAAAACGATTACATCACAACACGGTCATTGATTAGTTAAACCTTCTGCTCCGAAGTTATGGTTCAAGCTACTAGCAATTTTCAAATTCGGCTGTTGAAAATCCTGCATAAATATGATCGCTGCAATTAATTGGGAATGATATTCAATCAATACCATTCAGTTTCTTCAATGGCGTGACTGTGGACAGTAGAACTGTTAGCATGTCTGCAGACTGTAAACTGGATGATCTTGGATGCAACCCACAGTGATGGCATCTTCAAATCTTGTCGAAATTGTGTACGTAACCACATGTGAATAAGCAAAATTTGGTAGAATTCTAGCTCGCCAAAACACATGTGAACCAACTGGTATTCTGTACCCGTATATCTGGTTTTGCTAACACCTCTCTTCCGATTCATATGGCAAATCGAGCTTGACAATCTAGCACATCTTATTTCAATTCGAAAAGTGTCGTCCAATGTTTGAACTACCGAGAGTCAGCAGCCAGTAGTTCACCGTTCGTTGACTGGCAACTGTGGTCCGGGTCAAATATATAATCGTAACCACTAATTAACTCAGCCCAAAAGGGGAGTGTGAACACCATCATAAGTCACTTTATCCACTTGCGTTCACTACAATCCAAGATGCAGACGCGCATATTACGACGCTGACTGACCGCAGCCTATAAATTTTCCACCCAATCCTTATACCAGAGACCCTAACGCCGAAGCGCTTTAAGTAGGTCATTTACTTAACTGGTGGTATATCGGGGGGGGGGGAATATGACAATTTTGAAATTGTCCTCTTTGCACACTGCATTAAAGAGCTGAGGTCAACGATATTGAATGTGCACAATCGTGGAGATCTGTTACATTCTAAAAGTGCACAACTGTAGGATCCAAGTTATACAGAAAAAGCTACAACCGGGCTGAGACACGAGATTCACGAAGACAGTTTGTGGAATACAATGGTATCACATTTGACGAGTCTAATATGTATGCTCGGACTCGCGTAATCCGAAGCTATAATCTGAAACGTCTAACTGACTATACACTGCTGGAATTTTTTTCCATCCTGCTGGACGAACCAAAGACACGATCAATCAATTAGAACAAGGGCTGCGCTCACATTACCAATGTACCTAATTCTTCATTACACACGTGGGTTGTGCTGTTTGTATGATCACAATAAACATGAGGGTCAAGGTCATACTGATAGATTTCATCATGTAGATTGGATCGATTTCATTGGCACCACAGACTACCGTATGTTACAATTATTTGTCATTTAAGTGTTTAGGAAGTTAATTTCACCACCACGAAAAGAAACCTACAACTTCCGTTTTTCGGAATCTAGTGACCGATGAGCAGTCAGTAAGCGGTCACACTTACATCTAATCTGGTTCCATACAGCCTTCAGCAGTAGGTGCGAATGAAGAGACTGTTCAGTGGGCTCAGCCGTGACCGAATGAGGCGCCGCTTGAAATGTTTCTTGGTTAGTGAGTGGAAAAGTTTTACGCAACAGACCGAACCACTCTTCTGGACCTCAAGATACCTGAACAGGCTGGAAATCACATGGTTAGCTTAAATGGAACTGTGTAAACCTGAAAATCTTGCTCACAAGGGTAATACGTCATCTTTATACAGCTCTCCCTTCCACAGCGACTATCCGTATTGAGGACAACTCCACTGCAATAACCACATTTTAGACAACAATATGGACCATAACGTATTATGGCAGACGGTTTTCAATAAGCAACTCCTCTATGGAGAGACTCGGTATAATAGTTTTCAGCACATTTGCTGCATCGTTCTCAGATTTGTGAACTCTGAGGGTCGTAGATCAGATAAGAGTGGTTTTTGCGAAAAACAAATGGGAGTCGCTGCGAGTGAATGCAAAAAGCAGCGCATATATACCGGATAATTCAGCAGGCCCAACATAACTTCGTGTTCGGTCTGGCCCAATCCTGGATTCGGTTCCTACCACGTTCTGTCATGTTGGACCTGCAAGATACATCCAGGTAAGAGTTAGCGCAAAGGGTCGGTCGATTACCACCCTAACTCAATAAACCTGGACAATGAAAGGACCGGAAAAGAAATTGTGTCGTATGGTTGTCGAGTGGTCAGTCTGAGTTCTGGCAAACTACAGCGCTCCAAGTCTGTTTACGGCCTCATTATGTCAAACCGAATTTCCAGAGCGCGTTAAACAAATAAGGTGAAACAAAAGTTCTTCATTTGAGTACAGCCTGTTGTCTATCTAAACATTAGGAAAATACGGGTACAATTTCATGTTGTAGAACGCACGTCTATGAAATGTAAGTGCTCAGAATGTGTGGAAAATACTACGTCCGCGTCAGTGCGTTACAAGGAGGACCAGCAGGGTATATAAGTGATTTCTCAAAGTATTTAACATTAATATACTGATATTCGATTCAAAATTTCAGAAAAAACCGAGGTGGCTGTTCATCATTGTGGACATTGTAACTGTGCGGCAAACGACAAACGCTAACAGAATGACAGCATTAGCTCACATCTGTTAGCGGGTGAAGTAGCTGGAGTATCGATCACATCGGCTAAGGACTGATTTGTTTGCACTGAGGACGACCGTGAAGAATATTAACTGGAGGGCCAGTGTAACTGCAAAAAAAGTGTACTCGTTCTTCGCATGTTCCCACAGAGAAGCCATCTGCCAGGTGTTCAGCAAGTAACTTGATGGTCATATTTGACCGCAGTGTGTAAGGTGAAAATCCGACTCTCCTGATAACTCTACGCAATTAGAATCTAAAGTACCTTCGAATGAAGATATTTCTTTTCCGAAGTAGAGTACTCAAATAATGGGAGATCTTACCTGAGCAGAAAGGTTTCTACAATGTTCAAAACGTACCAAGGAAACCAAAAACAAGTTGTGTTATTTCCATACGAATACGCCACTCACCAACGCGATTCATCAACAGCAAGCCGACCATGTTACCTCCCCAAATACAGCCGGTGAATGCAGTCGTTATTCCAAATGTTAGGTGGAATTTCAGGATAAACCAGCTTGATCACTTCATGAACTTGACCAATGGAATTAACACAGTAAGTAAGATATTGAAGTAGATATGGGTCTCCTGCTTAAATCTGCATTATCGGATATCATGTATGTTTACTGGATGCCATTCGTTGGATAATGTCATCATAGATGCCAATGGTGCTTCAAGAAAACCGGGCTACTTCACGGGACAACCTTACTTCATATAACAAAACCATAAACCAGATGACAAATAAACCGATTTTGGAAAACCTGTTGCTGTAAAATGGGTACACATTTGACACACTTGATATCGTGCCAACCCCACTGTTTGTTCGTTTCCCAACACGTAACTATTCATATTTTTTCCATCGACTATGCCAAATAAGACAAAGAACATGCAATCAATGTGGATGAGGAGACGTTAGTTAACAGGACACCCTAACTATACATGGGCTCCAGTTGACGAGTTAGCTGAAATTATTCACATTGGAAAAAATGCGAAAAATAATTAGCGTCTTTCAGTGTGGCTTGGTCATATCTTTTAGACAGACTATCGTGAAACAACAGACAGTTGATGAACATGTGAAAACGAAGTCACTGGGTGATGAGACGCCTGATGGCAAACTTGTTCGTTTTACAACATACCCCACTAGAACTAGGCAGATGCAGTTGAATTATAGGCAAAATGTTGGTATCCCGTTTTAGCTCCAAAGCCATGATTTTCATGCTCTTTTCTGATAGTTGCAATAAAATAGGATAGTGTACAACACTCTGACAGTGTCATAGCTAAATTGAAATACATCACCGTGTGATGAGTTCCGTTTGTATTTTCGACTGCTCTGAATAACATGCTCACACTCGACTTAGTTCGTTTTATGGCAAAAGCGCTGGCGATAAGGTTTTCATAGATGGATTATTAAACTCAGCGAGGTATATGAACCGTTATCACGACTAACCGACCACACCTTTAACAACATTACTTAATGAACCGAAAATTAGCGTATTCAAAGTAAGAAGGTGTGTTTCAAAACACTACAATAGGTTTTTACCGTTGATTAAACCGTTAGAATAAGAATTCAGGTCGTCATAAGCATATGTGTACCATCTGAAAGCCAGTGTGACCATCCAAATGGACGATCATATGAAGTCAGAAGTAAGCAGGCGGCCAAAGTACGCTTCAGTATGAGCAGTTAAAAGTTCATCCATGCTATATGATTACTCCAACGTTGTTCATCAGGTTGACTGTGAACACATGCGTCAGCATACTGAATTAAACAAAGCAATGTTTTTAACTGTCAATGTTGTGACTGTAGGGCCTACAGGATGCATGTTGAGGAAACGGTGGTATTGTGTCAACGAGGCTAAAGGAGAACGGCCTCGATCTTAAGAAGCTACGAGACGACAAGCTGAGCAAATCTGACACAGTTTGAGACGTTTTCATTGCCGAGTAGTGAGGCCGTGAAATTAGGTTTCAGTTCCCGACGTTGCTGTCCAAACTTTCTGCTATAATTTGGACCTGTGTTGACTCTTACGACGGGTCTTATATTGAAAGACGAAAACCAAATTGACATTGAGTTCGTGAAGACCTGTTTACAGAGTTTTGGGTACTCCCAATATTTTAAAAGATAAGGTTGTAATCTGTTTAGAAGGAAAGCACCGTCAGAGTAATGACAACACACCTCACACGGGACCTACCGTGGTAGCTTGAACTGAATCATCTCGACGTTTTTGCAAACCAAAGTTAACGGTGAAATGAATGAGCGAGTGTGCTGTGTCTTCGTTTTCATAACCTGGTAGGCATTGTACTGCCTAAATCAACTTCAGTGTGATCACGCTATTCTGTGCTGCAATAAAGGGCTACAGACTAAAGAGGCTTGCATGTATGTTAATTTATTTCGCCTAATTTTATTTATCTCGGTACTTTCTCACACGCATTCACTAATCTTGTCATCCTTACATGCTTTTTATGCGTATCCAGTCGGAACCTGTCCAGATGCCGACAAGATTTCAAAGTTGACATCGTACATATTTACAATGATCAGTGAACATCCACTTTTGTCTTGATGTTCATATAAATGGAACCAGAGAGTGTAATCTATTAGGCAGGCTTTGTTGGTAATGTTTGGTTCACATAGGTATGTCTACATAGATGACCTAATCGATTTGTTGTGCGCCTCGAGTATTCATTAATCCCTAAATTGAAGAAGAACGCTGTACAACAGAAATAAGCCCAAAGGTAGAAGACGTGGAGCTTTATAAATGCTGCTAGCTTAGAATAAACGAAGACGTCAGTGGTTCCGGTGGATCACCATTCCATAAAAAGTTTCTAGCCAGCAATATGGATGAGTGCGAAACTCCAAATCTGGTAGACAACACCTCAGCACAGCCACTAGGGTGATCTCAGTTCGCTATCTGACCATCTCTTGGTGTTATTTGACAGGGGGCAACATCGGTAAATAAGGCTCTGCCTATCCGCCACACTATGCGGTCCACACAGACAGTACAAGCAAATTATTTTGAAATTGCTTCAAAACATTCTCTGTTAATAGACTAATTGGACACTTTAACGTCCAGTTGCTCTGAGTACACAACCATTCCACTGGATACGGATTAACTGGCGCAGACAACAACTGTCAAACACAAGTTCGAGCCTATCTACGCGATGAACCAGTTTGTTTATGATTATTTAGACAACATGGATCGCACGCAGACTATAAACACATTGTCCCGAAAGTCTGTGAAAACAGCGCAGTAGAGCATTTTCACGATTTACACACCTAACCCAGTTGACTGGATTGTGATCTCTCACACGAACAAGCAAGCAATGAGCAACCTGTTGTTGCACGTGTACTTTAAAAGGGCAACAGTTTCCCGAATAAAGGACAAACGTTTTGAATATGCCAGTTCATGTGGAATGCACAAAGTCCACTGCTGAAGGACCACCGGATGATTCCCAGTACAAAAAATTCTCAAAAATGTTTACCAGTCCACTTGACGAGTGACCTCTATTTGCGGATAAGCACTTTCCATAATCAGGATTGCCGTGCGTAAGCGTTTTGCCCTAGAAATGTTTCTGTAAACACGCATGCACGGCAAACACACAAGCATTAAAGCACATGTACATACTTGCCTTTCTTCACATACATTCCAGTGGTCTATATCTTTTAACTAGACCAGTTTACTCGTTCAATCTGCCCACCTCTGTTGTGTATGTGAATTATAAGGGAACTGAGTGGTATCCAAAATCATTGTGATCAGTCGAAGTGTCCACAGATGAATAATCAAACAACGCTAAGCTGTTGTACAAACCATTAAGACAGCAGGATCCTACGTCATAATGTCCACCACGTGACACTAAGAGTTCTAAAGATTCAAACTAATAACGGTCAAATGATGTCATCTTTTATGTGCGATGAGAAACAGATCGCGAGTATGTCATCAGCTTCTTGGTCAACAGTGGCAGCATAAACGTCGTCACGATCATGAACAATGATAGAAACAGAGTGAATGTTATGATTAACGTTGAACATAAAAGAAAATTTCAATAGTTGCATCCGTAAATGTAGCTGGTCCGTGTTATTTGATGAGTTTTCCAAACCTGAAGGTACCGAATCACGTGACTGTTAGAGTCAAGATGTTGACAACATTTTTCCAGTAAAGATAAGTTTATTACGGAAGGCTGCAGTTACGAAGGTTGTTTGTTAATAAGTTGAGTTTTACACCCAACTAAGTCAGGTTACTTAAAGACTTACTTGCTGGAATCTTTTGACCTACGTTGTCCACTTATAACTTGAGGCACTATTCAAGGGTAGCCTCAGACCATTGCAGTGAAACACAGAGGTGAATTGTTTACTTGTCTCTGTTCTACCCAAACATCTGGAAACTAAATATACAGAAATTAGTGTTCAAAGTTCATACTGAAGGTGATAATTCAAGGAAACTAGCCACATAGTGGACAGCTAACAGAATGTGTTTGGAGAGTAGATTCGACACTTTAGCAAAGCATTGGCGCAATTTGTCTTAGTATACTACTGCAGTGATCATAGTTTTACGCATCAAGCCATACGTTTCTCGTTGACTGAAAACAATCCCGATGAGACCATAATCTCACACACGTCGACAGGCTACATAGTTTGTTAGTGAACTATGTGGCGTAAACGTGTACACAAAAGGAGAAACTAATCCTGTAGGAGAAAGGCACATAGCGACTGCATGCTAGCTGACGATCAAATGAGCATACAAACGCATGTTCAGAACAGATTGTCTTATGAAGAGCATGATTCATCATTTTTGATGACAGGCATTCAAAAACAAGTTAGTTGTTGTTCACGTGGACAGAAGGAATGTGATCTAGCTGAAGCCAGTTACAAAATTCTGATCGAGAGGAACTAAGCTGCAGATTGGTCTCGGTTCATGAAGTTAATAATCAGTTGTAATTGGGAAGTCCGGTTGAAACAATCGAATATTAGGAGGTGTTTCGTAAGTCGACAGAGAGCTAACCAACGCGGTAGGTAAACAGAGACTGCTATGGGTGAAAATTTAACTTGTTTTCGTGCACAAAACATTTGTGTTTAGTCAGAGAGCAACAAAAAAAATAACAATGCCCCTCACTGTTTAGGTTCTGCATCGTAAAAGAGACCGTAGACACTCCCAGCCTTAAGAAGGTTGTTGCAGCACATTATGAATACAAGCAATCCGATGCACCTTTTTGTCATCAATACCATAGTGAATGTTAATAACCTTGGGTCATGTTTGAGTAACCACGATTGTAAGGAAGTAACCGGTTGGTCATCAGTGAGTCCAGATTCCTGCTGGGAAAATGAATGTTTAACTTACACTGTTCCACTGTTTTTAACTGACCACAGTGCAATGTGGCTGCTCATCCACTGTCACCGATTCCGTCCTACTTTGACAAGGAACACGTCAGCCCCAACTGTATCTAAACTAGTAGATGAAGTGTGGGATAGAAAGGCTAGGGCTACGTTGAGGAAAAACAAACGTAAATCAGAGATAGAATCGGTGCGTCTCACTAGAAATCAAAACAACTGTTCAGTAATTATATTGGGAAGTGTTACCTGTTTTCCGGGATTGACTGAAATATACTTTCGAGTACTCGACGTTTAATGTGGATGGTCAATGACCTTGTGGATAGTCACTAGCCGAAAATCGTTTCTTGTTGCTGTATGCTCCCGATACTGTGAATCTGTCTTGTACTTGTATTGACACCACTCCATGCCTGTGCATAATAGGTGTAAATGAAAGAACTCCCAAGAATGGCCACTTCATTAGACCTTGAAATGAATAGTCCGCTGGGCTGTGCTGTCTTGATATCCAACAAGCAAACTATGCAAAGATGCTGCAAGTCCGTTGACTTATTTTACGCTAATCAGAAAGAGATAAGAACTCTTTAAATTCCACGAACTACCTCAACACATTTCCAATCATCACCAATATGCTTTCTGTGGAGACTAGAGTTGTCAATCTGACGAGAAACTTGACGTACCCTCACCTTTATTAAATGTTCACCAAAGTAGGGAACAAACGGTCATACATTAAAACGTCGTCACTTTGTTTGTACGCGCCTTATTTAAGTTCAAAACTACAATTCTTGGCATAACATACAGTCAGAAAATGATCTGCACTATCTAGCCAAACCTCATATATCGGACCAAGCTGACAGAAATGTTCACCATTCTTTACTCTGCCGACATACCATCTACCACCTAAGACAGACCCACATAAGTATGTTGCATTTGGCCTGTTGATGATGCAGCGAAGCTAAGCTCCTTACTATGCGTTTCTTCCAATGACCAAACTGGGCCGAATCTAGGCACTTGAACTAATAAACGTCGAACTGGGGACCAGTAGTGACTTCTGACTACACACCAAAACTCCTGTACATTTAAAGTAGTTGAAATTTCTTATTCTTGAATGAATATGGGCGAAGGTTGGGTAAAACTAACGTCTGGGTTATCCACTTTAGGCAAAGTACAAAATCTACCTAGTCAGTTTATCAAGTTCAACGTTCATTGATAAGTTCCAGGTCATTCTACTACGCTTCGTAGTTCTCTAGTTGAATTGTATTTTAAACATCAGAAGATACATTGGAACCAACTTTTATGTCTGCATGGCATAAGGAGATATGTGGTATAAATAGCTCGTGATTCTCACCAGAAAATTTATTGAACTATACTTGCTTGACCTTACCCCGTCTCGCTAACCAGGATGAGCATTGTGGTCTAGAGACCACCATACTTTTGGTGCCTTCTCATCACATCTGGTCTTCACCGGGTGTAAAGGCCATTGTTATAGCCACAGTTAGTTATCTTGTTATCTCCTCTCTATGCAACCTGGTTCCTCGCGTCCTGACAGAAACCCTACCTTCGAGCTGCTACCCATCTGTCTTCCTGAGTTTGGCTACTTGCAACAATTCAGTAGTCTGCTTACTTTGGGCAGTGACGAGTCTTGGCCAAGGAAATAGCAGCAAACTATCCATACACACCAAGTGTGCAACAATGGTCGGTGACAACCTGTCGACTTAATTCATGAAAACACTTTCTGAAAACTGTAAATCCGTTTCGTCACTGACGGGTTTGCGTGAGTACTTAAAATATACACAAACTGTGTCAGTGCCCCTTATCGTGCCTGAATTTTGACGAGCAGTGAATCTACCCACGAAATAATCCACGTATGCTTTCTTTCCTGAAATAACCACTCAAGTGACAGTCCAAATGTTATCCGTAATTTGGTTGCATTCACAATGGGTCATTTACTTTCCTGTTCTAGGACATTGTTCATCAGTACTCATCAGGCCTTCAAGCGTCTCTCGTGGGTTGTCGTCCTACGTACAGAAAGGTGTGCACTCTGAACAAAACAGTAAATTAGGAACGATAGCCGGATTGTGGTTATTAAACGCTAACTATTGCAACATAAATAAATTGATGTCTTCACCAAGACAATAATGGACGATGGTGGATAAAAACGGTTAGATTGTTCTCACTTTAGGTGAACCTGACAGACCTCTCAGTTGCAACTCGCCAGCTTATTATCCATCCACTCTGAATGAATGAATCAATCTGTTTTTGTTTCTTCTAGTTACTTCTAGATACCCACCAATCATGTAAATTCTGCGGAGTACCGTTCGTTTTGTCAATCAATCAGTTACTCGACTCTGAAACTCGTCATGCTGATCGTCACAGGTCAAAATTTGGTGACTAATCAAAACGTGGAGGGTGAACTGATGAGTCAAAAATTCGCGACTTTAAGTTAACCCGGACAATACCTCTAAAGACTCGACTTAAGTGATGGAACAATGACTCAAACATTCGTATACTGGAGGCTAACTATTATCCATTCAATACATAAACAGCCACACGATCAACCGGCTGGAGTTTTCTGATGCTTTGGCATAACATTGTCACTGGTTTGAACTTTAAGAACGTATCGAGAAAAACGGTTACTAACAGTATCATCTGCCCATAATAATCATATCCTTTAAGACGGTAGTGCTCTACCCGACCGAAAATGGTCTGTACGTGAGTCAAAACATCTTACAACGGGAACGTAGTTCTTATCACGATGGGTATGTAATGATTGCCTCAGTCGTTTTCCTTGGTGGATGTAGGGTAGTTACGATGTGGTGTTTATTCAGATGGAGAGATGAACTATATGATGAGTGTATGAAGGGATGGTATTCATCAAATAGAAACCATCAGATTAGGACCGAGAAGTGAGTGTACGGAAGGAACTGGCCAATGGAACAAAAACATTGTGCTTCTTTTCACGTCAGGTGCAAACTGGCCACCTGACGCTGACCTTGACGTTGACCTTTGTTTACAAGTGTGCAGTGCACGTGCGTCAGATGAGTGGGCTGAGCGGTAGAAATCATCTTTTCCTTTTTTGTTCAAGCAAGCACACGCACCCATATTCAACTCACAATCTCAGCAGATGCCATATAAAGATCCAGCTAACGTTCGCGGTAGTAATGACTGGGCGATTTCAGATTGGAAGTGCGTTAAAAATCTGATGTGTGAAACCAGCTTACTTCCAGGCTACCAGCAGTAGTTTTGTCCACTCTCTCATACCTTCTCATTTTAAGATATCCCAGTAGTACTTATTCCAATGTGATCTTTCCGTGAATTTATTGTGCAAAGGCTAATCCGAATCGGATGCCGCCAACCGTGTGTGTAAAGGGTGGGTTTCTCTGGTATTGACATATAACTCCACAATAGTTCAAACTCAGTGGACCACACTAACGCTTTGAAGTTGACAGCAGAAACAGAGACAGGTCACAGGAATGCCAAAATATTGTGAGGGTTCAAATTGACACGCGTCTAAGTCGAGTAGGGTCAAAATGCACTCACAGTACAGTGTGTACCAGCCAAAACGAAAGCTTGTGTTCAACTTTTTGCTATCCACAACCTCTTTATGTTCCGGGTAGCACTGTCTTCTGACGTTCGTCAACCTAACTCAGTTGAGTGGTCCTTTAGTCTAAGGCATAGTACAGTCTTTGTACTCCGGCACCATGATTCAGTTTCCACCTCGTACACGTTGTGCTAATCCAGCCATATTGGCCTGGGTACCTTAGGAACATGCCGAGTGATACCACGAAAAGCCAGTCAAAACGTCACAAACGA
This sequence comes from Paragonimus westermani, assembly GCA_008508345.1. Lineage (NCBI taxonomy): Eukaryota > Metazoa > Platyhelminthes > Trematoda > Plagiorchiida > Troglotrematidae > Paragonimus > Paragonimus westermani. The sequence continues at coordinate 25,827 of QNGE01002682.1, forward strand.
TCGTCGGCCATATGAAATTGATATCATGACATGCAAATATAGTATGTGGACATTCTAAATGGAACAAGTATGTCGCGTCTGCTGGTTACTGGGGCATGTATGGCAAGCCGCTCACAAATGGGTCAGTGAACGAGTGTACCTCTTCAGCTAACAGCGTATCATAACTGTACATATGTATCACCGCCTTCTCTTCACACACTATTGTACTGTTAGATTCTGGCATCAAGTCAAGTGTAACAGCGAGATAACTTTCATTAGGATATGCTAGCTTGTCATACTGCCTCTACAGTGTCAAGTAAAAACGTCAGAAACTGTTATAACGCGGAACGACCGAGCGGATGCAATCGAGCTGAAACGATTCTCATGACGCGATGATATTGTACGCGCTGTTTTACCCCTCAAACAGCCGATCACCAAGCAGACTACGAAGGAAAAACATTGGTCTCCAGAACGAGAGCGTTTACTGCCTCAGTCCGAAGCCGAATTACAAAATGCAGCTCTTGCGTATTTATAGCTCGTCAAGCGACCGGGTGAATAGCAGGCGAATTAGCGTCCAGTATGTAAATCGGCGCCAGAAATATAAAAATGATGGTACATTAGAGGAATTTGAATTAACAAAAGTGGTAAATGTTCATTACCGGTCAAGTGGACAGTTTTTGGGGGGATGTAACATCCCCAATAGAAACTTGTATTAGAACAACCATTGGAGGTTCACACGAGGTGGAGGCGTTTTGTGTACAAAGTTGTTGCCTTGAGATTCGAGGACTTAAAAAATTGTTTCTGTGCACATAATGTTGACATGAGACAGCTAATCGCGACCACCTCAGAGCGAGAAAATGCCATGTATTGGGGTGTCACGTTGTAGCCGTGAAGGTTGAGTCTTGAATAATCCGATGACTTGTAATCAGAATGTATCTAGTAAATGACGCATCATGAAGCTTCCGTGATCCCTGTACAAATAGAGTGGTTTGCTTAATAAATCTGAGGTGAACACGATTAACTGTTTCAAGACAATGTTAAGTATGCGGCCTAGTGTATTCGGGCCCTTAAATCCCATGCACCTAATAGTCACTCACACGTGACTTCCGCCCCGTTGGATTTTCAGTTTTCTGTTCTCTCGGTCCACTTCAGTGACCTACTTTACATTCTTGGTTATCGGTGGCTACTATCACAAGACATTTGCCATAATCCGTCTTAATTTTATGCTTGGCTTTGTAAATCGGATCAACTGGTTTCAATTCCCCTCACTAGATTGTTCCAAGAGACAGTTCTGAATAAAACAAACATAGGGAAACCGTAGAGAATGACATGTTTAACAAGTATCGTGAGTGAGAATGACCTCTGCAAACCGGTAACCGACATACATAACAACACAAAGGGTATGCCACAGTGATATTAAATTCTTGCGAACTATAACCAGCTTCCCACCAATAAGGTGGGATGAGTCGCACTCATGAAATAACCACACTCCACTACTGGATCAGTAAAGACAACCGAACATCTCTTCATTGATACCGTAGCGAAAACCGTATGCCTGACGATTACTTCTTGCTACCAGACAACTGGTAGTTTGCAAATGTTATCGGTTTACCCACACTCCTGAACAGTAGTCTGCGGTTGTTAAATTCCAAAAAACATCAGTGACATGCGAGCGTTTCTGCAGTCTGTCTTGTGTGTTCTTTCGTACTTTACTTCACGGGGTCTGCCTATGACTTATGAGCAGATTTAATTTTGGTTAATTAATCTTCATCCGCTTGCGCACGATCAACCCATGATGCATTGAGCTGCACCCGATGTTTCATTAGTTCATTCAGGAGCGTCGTATTGTATGAGAAATTTAATCAAACACGGCATGCAATCTGAAGTCCTTTGACTGGAAAAATACAGTTCGCATGATTTGTGCTGAGGTATTTAAAAACTTCTAGAAACCATTACCGCTGGTGCAGTCTGTAGACACTGGGAGGAAAATATTACCTTAATTCTTCCGCAATCAAATTCCCAGTTCTCTGTACGAGCGGTAGTAGTCGGATGGCCTATTCAGTTATCATAACAGCCCACCGTGTCTTCAAAATCACTTATCTCAGTCTCAGCTATTCACGTGTTTTCTGCCGTTCTTCGTAACCAACGTTCGTAAAATAACTATGTAATGATTTCTTCCCTTCGAATCGTTAATTTCATTCAACCGATCATAAGCAAACCTGTGAAGATAACTAACTCGTCCGTGTCATTCACAACACAATGTGCAACGTGTGTGTGCCTTATCTGGAGATATTAGTTTTCTGGGCTATCATTCAATCTGCTGTAGACCAATTATACACCATAAACTGGATGTGAAATTTAATACTACTTCAAACACTGTGCAGAAAAATGTTCGCAGATAAATCATGGTGTTATTTCTTCAGGTGACCTTAGCCAAACAGAAATGGTCCACATTATCACACGGTATCGTCCGGAGCACAGAATCACAAGTTTAACAAATGGACTGTGAGAGTATCTGCCTTTATGTAGTGCACCTGTTGACACTGGCTCACAGTCCAGTGGTCGACGTTCCAAAGCAGGTATGTTTGCGTGCGCTCATCCGTGTGCCATATTCCGTCAAACATGGAGAATCGAAGTGTGTACCGCCGGTTCTCTGTTCAAGTGAGAATATTCATATTGCCCAGCAAAACGCTGCCTCACGATTAAGCTATCCCTAAACAGCTGCTTAAGCGACCAACCTATGACAATGGTTGCATGTCTGCATCAAACTTACGTCGGTTTGTTGAGTAGTTTCAGTTTCACAGTAACCGTACTACGTGACTGTCTACAAAAATGTGCTAACTGCGTAAGCTTTCATTTTCATTTCGACCGCGCCCGTCGAATGTGAATTCTAGAAGGTACGATAGTCATAAACACAAAATCGGCCTCATCTTAAAAGTCACGTCGTAAGGTGTGAGTGAATGCAATCCCACAGACAGTTCTAAGATAATATGACCACCGCGAAACTCGGTCGGCCGACTAACAATGACAGAACAGTAAACAAAACACGGATATGAACCACAATAAAACAATTGAGTTATTAGTCTAAATAGTTATATAATAGTTTATTCTGTAGGTAAAATGGAATGCTGTGAACAATACACTACATGCTCGCGTAGATTCAACTGTATGATCGATACAACGTCACGGTATATGATCTTGGTTACATAACAACAACTTCGTTCATCTATTCAATGGGGAGACGTATTCTCTATCGCTGGACTGACAAATAGAAGTTCCATATCCAAGAATAGACGAGCAGGCCTGGACAGGATGGGGGATAACACAGGGCATTTGCTAAGTACAGCCTGTTTAAAAGTGGATGAATCGCGAACATACATTTTCATTCGGTAGTGTCTTGAGTTTCTAAAATGTTTGTGTGCTCCTTTTCTTGGAAGTTCGACAACAAACAAGTTTCTGCGGATACCCGCGCCACGGCGTCCATAAAGTAGCATTTGTCAGGGTGGTAAATGAAATTCAAGGTAGGCGGTATACACTTTGGCAGGTTTCCAACTTGGTCCTGAAAACTGCTTGCTCAAATTTGACTTGGCTTCTATCGAAAGTAGCCTACATCTGAGGGAGGTCATTCAACTTCGAAACGAACCCTGCAAGTAAGTTGTGTTCTGCTCAAAGCAGGATGGCTCATCTTTCTGAATGCAAAGAGCAACAAGTCGTCATTTTATTTAGAAGTGGGGCTTCGCATCTTCGTTCATATAGAGATGGAAATTTCCATCCACAATTTTGAAAAATCTTGATTTGAAATTCCTTCGGCACTGTCCTGAATTGCCCAGCTCTCTCACAACTTTCTAAATATCTCATATATGAATATGTGTATGAGTTGCGTGAACATCTTCCAAGCATCCTGATGAATCCAAGCCTAACCAAACGGCCCAGGAGTACAAATGACCTTAAATTTTCCATCTTATTCGATAAATGAGCCTCGACCTTTGCTTTAAGTTCAATCCTCAGAATTCATATAATTAACTTTAAAATCCTAGCCTGAACGCGACTGATACAGCGTCACGGATCAGAACAACAAGAACGATTATGTCACAAGTCTGTAATTACAACCTCATTGGTTGTTATTGCGAATGTGCGCAAATACACTTTACAGCCACAAAATTCAAATTAAATGCTAAATAGTATTTTAGTAAACAAGTGTATACATAGGATTTTAGATAGGAAAATCCCCGAGATCGATAGAGACCAAACTTTAAAGTTGTATTATTATATGTGCTCATAATTCCATCAACTGAATGGACCAAGAGATAAATGTAACGGTTAAGTTGTTTCACGTTGACCATCACAAGGTGGATTTGATTATCAGACAAGAGAATAGTTAGGGATTTGGTTTAGATATAAACAAACCAAGGGTCCACACAACAGACAGTCTGTTATACACTCGCTGACAATTGTCTGAGTAAACAGTTATAAGACCTACTTCTAGGCTGTGGGTTGCGTGATATGGTACCAAATAAAATGATAACTATAAAACCTCGTTAACAAGCATTCCCGTTTATTTATACTGATAACGCGTCAGACGCTTATTAATGTACCTTCGAAACACCCACTCACTTACGGCTCCGAAGACTCAGTAGTTCGAATTTATTCTCATTCAAGAAATCGGGCTAAACTGCTTTCCTTCTAAGTATGCAATTTTTCTAAGATAAGTGCACAAAACTGTGGAATTCTTTTCAATGTTTTTGAGTGGAAGATGGAATGTGTACAAGCTGTTACAGCGTCCAACTGACTGTTGGGCAATCAAGCAACTTACGCGGCATGAGCAGGCCAGCCAGCTGACCGTACCTATGACAGTAGCATACACAAAACTAGTCCGTCAACAAGTTAATTTAATGAGCATTTCTTGCTCAGGTTTGACAGCCTGCTCAGTTGACCTGTTCACTCCCTCATTCAAACCGACAGTCAGCATTCAAGGACGAACATCCAGTTTGCTCATATTTTGATACCTAGGTTTTTAAGTACAGATACAACTAATAAGCTAAGTTAAGTTGTACGTGAGCGAATTTGGTCCGAGAAAATTTGCTGACTCATGTCCTATTCTAACCCATTTGTGAATGGTCACCTGGGACAAAGCGTTATGTATAGATGCATATACATTTATCTGTTTGATAACGGATCCTGGTGTGAATTTGACACGTCACACGAAATCGTCCAATACTCAGTGTGTGCCCTTTTCAAATGCTTTGTCTATTAGAGTACAGACTGCTAGCCTGTAAAAGCTCTGTGCCCACCAGATCATAGTGCAGAGGAGCATGAATAACAGTGTGAATAAATTAGTCAATCACTGTCTTAATGCTGAAAATGTTTTGTTTCACGCTGCAACATATGCTGGTTAACACATGGAGAGAATATGATTTATTCATCCGTATTGGATCTCATGAACAGGAACGAAGGCAATCGTATAAAATATTGATGTGAGATCCTAGGGTGTGCTTGGTATCACTTGATAAATATTTGGTGTTCAACAGCACGACCTGGTCGTTGGAACATTGTTATCCTGCAAACGTCGTCATTGTGACTGCCACAACGATCGGTGTTTTCATTATCGCAATCAACAGTATACTGTCTAGGATCGGAGAATTAGTCCATCATTTATCTTTTGGACTAGAGCCGAAAAAAGTCCCTTGGATAACCATGTAATATCAGTGACCTGATTGACTGGACAGATGTCTCGGGGAGTAACTTCATGCACTCGTCTAACAAAAATTATACAAAATCCAATCATCCAAATGTCTCCCGTACTCTGACGCTGGACTTCAATCAATCCAACAAACAAAACTGTTTGGCAAGTTGATAGACAACTACCCACAAAGCGAATATTACTCAGTCCGTAAATACACAGTAGAAAATGCTAGATGCCAGTCTTAACTATACAAAGTGGAAAAGGTAATTACAAATAACCCCTGGATTTTTATCTAACTTTCTTACTCAGCGATCTACCATGGCGAGAACAAAACGCAGGTTCGAGAGAGTATGGGAAAATAGTTTTGCTCGGTCTCTTGTCCAACATGACCGAATCTCTGTTCCTTATGAAGTAAACAATACTTTGTGCACTGCCCTGTTCCCACTCCACACTCCTACTATCCAAGTAGTCACGCGAACTTATGAAATTCGGATATAAAACATGCTCAAGTTTCTTATGAACGATTAGTTGCCGGCTTCTCTTTTAGTCGCCACAAACGGACAACTGTCTGCACCACTTATATGCTTGTTTCGGATAACAAAACAATGAGAGCACAACAACAATACACAACTACTTACCCACTGTCAAATCAGCTGCTGAATTTAATCCAGGGTCCGATGAAGAATGCTAACCTATGGGGACAACATCGGGAAATAGTGTGCCAAACCATTAGTGATAGTAAAGCTGAAAATGATAACCCTGTACGAGTTACGTGGTTGCGTGAATCACAATACGCTGGCGCATCTGTCAGAAAGACAGATTTAGCAACTGAACGTGCGAAACTGTAACCAACATACCACATCAATCATAACTACATCACTTGAAGGCCTAAGGTCGTTATTTAAAATAAGTGAGCGAGCTAAACTGTGTAAGCACTTGTGGAAAGTGTAACGAGTTACGTTTCACTAGGTTACACTTTGGAAAGTATTCATTCAGGTCATGAGAACCAAAAACAGGTGCAAAAACCTATCTGTTTAACAGCTTAAGTGCAACATGTGCAAGGTCAGAGAATTGCCGTAATTCGTCAGCACTCAGCCGTAATTAATCAAAAGATATTCCGATTAATGAAAGTGTTGTATAACATGCAGCTTTGCCTGTGAATAGTATAGCATGACTCGGCGGCGTGAAACCTGAACGGCAAGTCTCAACACCGGGAAGACATGGATATATAAACGACTGTTGGAGAAGTGCTTATATACTGTGAGGGGATTGTCACCGAACAGACTGTCAGCGTATTACAGCTAAGGATGTGGATGGGCGTCGACCATGAAAAATAGTGTGTTCGTGGTTGTGTAATTTCAAATCCTGTGATGTATGTATAGCAATAAACAGCTGTTTAGGCCATGCGTCGCTAGAACACAAAAGTCGCAACAAAAGGTTTAGTCTTCTAGGCGTGGACATCAAACCCGTATGACGGAACACTGGTCCTCCAATAAAACAAACAGTATTAGAAGTCCAGTAATTCATCCATGTGTAGCCTGAACGGTACCCTTTTTGCTAACGGAAGGATTTGGAGTTGTCAGATCGAACCAAACTTCCGACCTAAAACGTATTGTTCAAACTGCTGTCTAGTAGAGTGGACTGGCCAGTAAACCCAGTATCAGACAATCACCTTGAAATACAACAAACGTCGGCTGGTTGACAAGTATGAACAACTGGGTTCACATAAGCTTTTACCGAGCTTGTTTCCATCGGTGACACGATGCAGATTGCTAAACGAAAATCAAAATTTGGATAGGCTACTTCAGCAGCTTTTTGGTTAGTTCAAGATCACTGCGACTTGGCTGGTTAGCAAACGAATAAGGGCTTCGATTTGTAACCTGAAGGGTTGCCGGTCCAAATCCCGTTGAGGTTACCTCTGTCTACAGTACCCAGCTGAGGACGAAACTGGTTATCAATTGTCTTTTTGAGGGTGGGCATCAAAAACTAACATAACCCGACAAATTTCATTCATTTCCTCAATCAACTACATGTCCAAAATGATGGTGATGGCAACTACAGTGCGCACTCCATCCAGTCGGAAAGTGGTGCTGACCTCAATGACTCCAATATCCAGCCATCTCAACCTTGTCCAGGTGTAACTGGTCGAGACGGTTTACCTTCGTAAAGCACCCCTTAATTTGCATACAGTTCTAAGTTCCATGACCTGCAGTACCTAGTTCCATCAAGGTTCGGACATAAGTGGGTCAATCAGATAACCCCTTATAGACTTTCTGTGTTCTTGGTTGGCCATCCTACAGACCTCAGTTAGCTCAAGTGCATTCATTTATTGGTCCCACTACAAGCCTAAATGGTAATCGTGAATTGCATCCATACGATTCTCCGAGTGATTTCTTTTTGCTCTGCAAAGGGCTGACAGGACCAATGATGACATCTCTTTCCAGCTACTTCCTGTAGCTGATAACCAACCTCTGGTTGTATGGCTGTTCCTCTCGACCACTTCTTTTTTGCTGGAGATGGTGCTGTATCACGTGAACAACTTTCACTCATGACAGTGATACAAGGCCCCAGAACTTTTCACTTTCCAAGTTAAACTGGATGGTCCATATATTTGATGGGATTCCATGCTCTTCAACAATGCATATCATTACGGTTCTGTCTGCTGGCATGGCTAGTTCTTCGATACAACTGATGACGTGCTCCTTCATAAGGGTGACAACGCACTAACTGTAGTAAATTGTTACAGAGGAAAAGTCAGTAACGTTTACGGACCACAGCCCAAAATTTTACCGACCTGGATCGGCTGAATGGAACGTTCAGTTGACCGGTTACGTCCCCTCATGAGCTGATTCTGTAGACAAACCTGTACAAAGTCGGTAGAAGCAGTTGTCATTACTGGTTACTAAGCTCTGTGTTTCAACAGTTCATACGTTTTTAATCTGGTATGGCTGACAAAGCTATTCCATCCAAAAGTTGACACAATAAAATCTCCTTACTACACAACCGCAATTCGAAATAATCTGTGACGAACATTTCCGCTTTCGGTTATCCCTCATTCTTCAGTCTTTCCTCCCTTCAAAACCTGATCAAGAATCCATGTTCCGTTGCATTCTTTCTCTGCTTTGTCTATGACCATCTTGAATAGTGTTCCATTCCGAAACTACTAGCCCCTGACATCATTGAGGACACCTTGTAGTGTTACGGTCGTGAGTGCGGGTGAAGAGTATGGTTCGCTTTTAGGGCAGACATCTAGCAGTACATTAACACTCCAGTAGCCGCAGTAACCAGTGATCAACCTTTCCTCGAAGGTCCTTCGCTGAGTTGATCTTCTTCGAGGATTTGTGGTCTGCCTCTATGCGAAAACGTGGGACTAGCAAATATGGCACCCAGCTTTTTAGGACTCAAACTGTCTCCACTTATTCCCTTTCTGTTGTTGACTAGCTGAATTTGACCAGCATTAAAACACGACCGATATGCTAAACAGTACCTTTGTCCTGTTTCACTACAGCTCCGATCTCCAAATCACTCGAACCTATCAAAACAGGGAAGCACTACTCAACCACTGGTAAGTCTACAGTCAGTTATCCCCTCTTCATTGGTAGTTAGATTTTTCACAAGTTTAGACAACTTTGTCTGACCGACAAAGCCAGCAATTCTCCTTGAATAGTTAGTGCAAGGGACTCTCAGTGTCATTGTACTTCACTATAAAAAGGGTACAGAATCCAACGCTATCAGTAAACCGCTTCAGGGTCTTCTTTGATATGGGAATTGGAACTGCCGCCATTGTCATCAGATTCTCGTGGAGAGGTTCGTCCTCCTGTTGACTGGCCCACTGATCAAGTAGTGCGATTCTTCGATTATCCTAGTATGATTTTGGTCTGCTAGTAGGTAAGCTGACTCGTTTTGTCTTCCACAGGAAATCCGAAACTTCCGGTAGCCCATGCTCAAACATGAGTTGCCTGAATGTGGACAGAGTACTCAATGGTTCACCAAATCACTCGATTATCACTTGTCACTCTCCAGGTTGAAAGTCAACGGCAACTCACCAAGGACATATAACACTGCTGTTACCCTGTTAACTGAAATGATGTCATTTCACCCTATATCAGGTTGCGTTAAACTTCCTGTTGTATATGCGCCGGAGTTATTCAGAAGACAAGCGGTTAAAAACAACCTGACTCAATGGGAAGTTCACATTCAATTCATTCAAAACAGCCGTATGGTTCTTGGTCTGCTGCGACCTGTTTTTGAAACCACTGAATTATTCTAATCAGCAACTGACATCCACTGATTACAAATGAACTGGGTGTGTTCACCGAAATCTGTCCAAGCTGTTGTTTGAAATAACTTCATTATTTTACGTTTCTTCATAAGCTTCTCGTATATTACTTCAGTTATAGATCCATCATAATCTATATAACCTGCCCCCAGTATAGTTTGGCGAGAGTCAGACAAAATTACTGACCACCCTCTGATGGCATGATTACCCATGCCGACAATAACCCCTGTCGAATCAGCAACTCTGAATGCTGATCCACCCGCTGTCAAAAGACTACGGCACACAGCTGAACAGTATTCTCTGGCCTTGGCCTAGTCAACGAATTCGTCTACCACCTGTCGTGCAAACAGTATTCACATCTCCGGTTGGCTTCAAATATTGTTTTGTGGATCGCTCTTATTAGTGGATTTCTCATCCCAGACAAAATCAAACGGTGAAACGTTTTCACACATACCGCCTTTTCTTTTCTACCGGACATACTCTTTTGTAGTGACCAGATTTTCATCATCGTTGTAGTAAACCATTCCACAACTTATTTTCCACCTTTCTTTTCCCCAAAACTCTTATGATCCACATCAGCTCTTCTGTTGACACTGATAGCCCGTTCACGTTGGGCAATTCAATAATCATGGAATTCTGAAATGGCGGTTGATGAGCCACATCAACCAAATCTCCCGAATTCCTCACACAGGCAACTGCAGAAGACTCTTGACTCATCCTTAACGAGAACTTATGTGTCAGACTACACTGTTCCGAACCCCTATCCGTGCTGCCCGTTGTGATATGACGTAGAGGGGGCCATCATCTATAGAGGCAAGCTGTCACCGTTGAACAGCCAGAGTGCCTCCTGGTAAAACTTTTGAGCCACGTAATCATCTTCTCCTGCGTATCAGCTTATTCTTTTTGCCAGACCTCTTCGCACGGCCTCTGCAGTCACCTCCGGCCAACTTGTTAGAAGTATCCCGACGGTCTCTGACCCCGCGCGGTCTGTAATGATTCCGGCCACTTCGGTCAGGTCCTCAGATTTCTCCAAAAATTTCTGGACATTTCCTCAGGTCAAATGACTTTTATTCCCAATCCTGGCCACGGAACTTGATCTCACTTTCAGTTGCTAATCAACAAATAGCTGGCGTTGTTTTCAACTAGATCCATCAGATGAAAAGAACTTTTGCATGAATTGTGTTAACTGGAGGCGAGAATTCGCCTGCTGGAGCTCCATGAATTCTGGTCTACTTAGCATCTGTACTGTGTACCCTCTCCGATTACTGCACTCATGTGTCGTTGTCTGTTGAACTGTTCCCCAGAAATTAGACAGTTGCTAAAAGATGACCACATTGTGAAGCATTAGCCTGACGGTATATGCACAATACATGCGCTATTTTCTCATATCTCCATTGTTAGATCCTGAATTTTTATCGATGTGCTTGACAGTCTAGTTTATCATTAATTCAGTGAGAGCTTTACGCGCTCGTACGGTGAGTAATCGGTATGAATGTGGAACTACAACCCTAAAAATGTCTATGTAAGTACAATAGGTTAGTCTAACACAAAATTTTATCAGATGGTTCATTAGAAATTGAATCACAGTGAACTATTAAATGTGCAAAACAGACAATGATGGAGGTGGACAGTGGCGTACGTGAAAGTGACCTCTTACGTTTTTGACTGGTTCAAGAAACAAGAGGGGATTTACTGAAGTCCTAGTGAAGACAATGGAAAGAATTGAAACAAATACTTTCAGAGACTTACTCGAAAATAACAATTGAAGTCGAATCAATAAAAACAGCAGGGATTGTTAGGGATGCAACTAAGCATTTGACTATACACATATATAAGCCATCATTGAGCGGTTAAAATGATCGTTCATCCAAGCATTGGAGCGCCTCCCAGTTACACTGACTCGACAGTACGACACCTCGTGGAAAACTGTTATGAGCTCCAGTCCTGTCAACCGAATTACAAAGTTAGTAACTAAATGAAACCTTTGGAAACCTTCTATACGATATCTCGTGTTTGTCCTACTTTGCTGTAAACCCGTGTGGTTCTCGCACTGGTAACATTTCAACAACTTCGTAATTAACCAGTCTATTCTGTTGAGCGACTGTTTAAAGTAATTTTTGATGGGCTACCTAAAGACAGTACTTTGTGCATCGACAAGCCAAAAGTCGATGCCGTAGATTCTCGTGAGATCTACTCCATTTGGTATATCCCAGTGCATCCAATCTACACAATCCTTGTACACATTTAACTAATCGAACTTCTCCGATCTAGTTTGTAACCAGTTTATCGTAAGCTCAGATCGAAATACAGTTCATGTGAAAATTGAACATCATTCACAATTGATCTCAGCTTTTGTGTTCAGACAGACTGTCTAGCCATCCTGTGTTCAGAGGAAGCACCAAACTTGCGTTTCACTCTTTTAACGGTTCACCAGTAGTGCATATTCTCGCTGCGGTCAGGATTCAAACTCCAATCACACTTTCATAAGGCAACCGTCTTGATCACTGAGCCATCGACCCCACAATTGGCAAGACCGGATTATTGTGTACAAGTGCTCTGTCACGTTTGATCGAGAGTTGTTCTCGGGCTATCCAGTCATCTCGGGAGACGGTAAGGTCTTGTTGGATTCAGTAGATGACCCAATGAGTTGGGCTTCCTTCCAAGTTGAGATCACGGAAATCAGTAACCTTAATGAATGGTATTTTGTTTACCTGTAGTTAGTTCATAGGCCTATAGGTTGTTACAGGAATAAGGAAAAGAAAGATTGTTGCTCGTACCTTCCTATCTCCGTATTGGTCGACTGGTCAATAAAATGCTTTATTTAATATGAAATCAACATCACACACGAGTGATCGCAGTCTTCGTATTCAAGCAGACCTTTCGGCCAACTCTTCACGAAAAGAAGCGCCAGATTCCATTTTCGCTCTTGTTGCACATCCACAGGAACGTGAAACTTGGGATAACTGTGTATGATGTTCAATTTCTCCGGACTACAAATTTCCTAATACTCATCAGTATTGCGCGCACAGTATAACGCTGATAACTAGTGATATGACAAGTTATATTTCGTATCATCATTCATGTATACATCTTAGCATGAATTTCCCAAGGACTTTGTTCGGATTTTCACATTCCATTTATTAATCTTAACATACTCGTTGTTTGTGAGTATACGAACTGTTTACACCGAATCACAATTGATGATACACATACTTTTTACTCCTGTCGTTTTTTGTGTGTTTGTACCACATTCTTCTTTCAGGCAAACAATTCGGACTGTATTGTACAGGGCTACTTAATGCCGACCAATATGAGTTATTTAATATTGTATCTTCCCGTTTTATTGAGTAGAACCGCTTGACTGTTGTAATTTAATCGTATACAGGTGGACATCGAAACAGCTACTTCAAGGTAAATTTCTATCAATACCAAGCGAACTGGTTACGTCATGTTGGTTTTTCAATGGACTTGGGGTTGTTGTTACTGACACGCTGTTTTTCACACTTTACACAAATACCTACGCGTTGTTCTCAGAAAATTCTGTTTTACAGCAAACTCATTAATTTTCTATTTTTAATGTGCACTTAGACTAAGCGAACGTGATTGATTTTAAAAGGACGACGACAATTATTTACTCTCTGCCCCCAAAATGTCTGATGGTTCTTTATGAGCTGTCATAGAACTTTTATTCAGTCACATGATCCCACCTCCACATCCAAAGCGTGAACAGATGCAATTTCTAAGGCCTACACATCCACTTGATCAATCGTGTCATGCGTGTGCGTGTTGGTGTGCCTGTGGAATGTTCTACTGTTTTCTTACTGAGAAACGTAGTTGTCAGCGCCAGCTACACAAACTGCATGTTCCCCGTGACCTAGACATTGTTGTGATGCCATGGTTAACGACAGAGGGAAAACACCCGGCAGCAGAATACTCACTCATGACCGTCAGGACAACAGTTTGTATTTACTACGTATTCAACTGTATGTGGACCGCTGGAAGCCATATTGAGAAGTAATCCCAATTAAATGTTGCAAGCCAAACACAGGTGTGTGAAGAAAGACTCGTTTGCTAGTTTAGCACTCCTATCGTAATGATGCAGTTGATTGATTAGCGAACAGATCTGCCTTAAATTCCCCTTATATGTTTAGTTGCATTTCTGACGCCTGTTTTCCGCTTTCTGAACTCCTGTTCTGTAGTGCGCACTTGATAATATGCGGAGGGAATTGTGAGGCCATAAATCGTGTGCGTTAACGCTTTTGACTACTCTATTAAACAAGTGTTCACGTGTACAGACAAATACAACACAGTCAACTACCGAGACCAGAACTAGACCAGGCCGGTTATGCTCATTTTCAAACTGAAAATGACCTACTGGTCTTTTTGCACATGTTACTACTAATGTTAGTGCCTGGTGATCAATCACTGCTAGCAAACGTTCTTATAAATGATTTCTCCATCAAACGAGTCAGCGTAATGGTTTATTGTTTCTGCGGACTTCAAGTGCGCAATCCATTTTATAGTGTCCACTTAAAGAGGCGAACAGACTTCAGACTGCTGGGTTTCCAGACATCTTACTGGTACAAAAACTTAAGTTATTCTGTGTAAGCGTGAAAGTGTTATTCTATCCTAGGTCGCTTGTTTAACTGGTTGTCTCAGTTTCGTGTGACAAAAACAACTCCTGTAACATTGTTTCATATATATGTTCCTAAAAATGTCCCAACCTCAGCGTATGTAGTTTCTCACATCCCCGTTCAAAATTATCCAATAAAATCCAAACGGAAACAAAACTGTTCATTGCAGTTACGATCAACAACTCTATTTATTATGCCATTTAATGTTGGTCTGCATAGCCTGTTCTTAGCCACTTGGTGAAGAATGGAGATCGGTAGATCGTTTCTGATAGCTATCCGAAGGAGTTATAGAATGATCAAAACGAGTTTCAATGCAAAAGAAATAATTGCCCGACTTAATCTCTCTCTCTCTCACGCGTGTTCGTGACGAACCTGTCGGCCAAGAACAGAAGATATCGATCCTTACAACAAAGTCCGATCGCCCTTAAAGTGTTAGGTATGGAGGCTGAGTGTGCAGCCTATATTCACCCGCAAATAGGCTAGCTGTGTGGTTTTGAACATCTGTCTTTCTTCTCTCTCGGATGTACTATTTAGGTGACTATCCCAAAAACGCTGTTTCTAATCGTCAGACTGGTATTAGAGTTCAGTACGCCTTTACCGAATTCGTCTAATCACCACCCTTACCGTTGACCTCTCAACTTTTCAATAACCTATCAGTTCGTACTCCTGTCAATCGACCAGTAGCACCTCATGTTACCAAAGAACATTTTCACCCGAATGATTCGATATCCAACTTAGTTTCGTTTGAGACAACGGTGCCTGGAAGGTGAGAACAAGAGGCTTCGAAGAATACTTGTGTGATCAAGTTATTACCAAAAACTGACCATATTTGATGAGGCAGCTCTTGACTGACATTAAGTCTACGTGCGTAGATTGCACGAAAACTCACAGGAATAGAGTACTCTCTGTCTGCATTTGGTAACAGGCTAATGACGTGGCGGTTATAAGCATTAAGTTTATGCCAGAGTCTCCAATCCGAACCGAGACACTCAATGTTGGAGCGAATCTTGATTGGCGTGCTTCCACTTTTGGGACAGAGGACCATAAATTTGCTGTTTATCTAAACTAACCTAGAAAGCAAGTACGGTTTGCCAATTTCGAACACTGCACATTCAGTGTCGTTTCCACCTACTTTGGTGTTCCAGATTCCTTTGCCCCATGTCTCGTGGAGAGGATAACACGATACAACGGGAGGTGTATTGTGAGGCAACTTGGATTGGCCAGTATGCAAGCTTCGGTAATTGTGTACCACTAAGACAAAAGAGGAATCTAATTCGACGTCTGATAGACAGGACCACGAAAATAAGCTCAAGCGAGACCACTGAAGAGGAAGGAGAGTTCATATTTAATACACTGTTTCAAACTGGCTATCCAAAACAGTTTATTCGTTAGAACATGTTATTAAGCACTAAGTTATGCAAACCACGGACTGCAAACAAAAAGTCCGTTTATAATTCCTTCCTCTTCAAGGGGGATAACATCGCTGAAAGTGTAAAAAGAAGCTTAATGTGGCAACTAAAAAACAAACTTCGCAGCTCAACTAGGTTTCCAGTTTACCTCCACACCTATGTTGCGCTCCCAAGTGAAAGATATATTGTCTGTTCATGCCGCCTGTTTTTGTGCTTACCGTTTTGTTTATACCAGCGGAATAAGCTGCACAGGTCGTACAACACGACGATTATCTGAACATGCCTGGGAGCATCAACAGGTGTGGTTAACGCAAGGATCGATAAGGCCCTGCGGTCGCTGTACGTTTGATCGACACAAACCACAGACCGATTCGTTCAAGCCAACCCATCGAATATGTGAGACGTAGTCGAGGCAGGTCAAAGGTCGTATACTGGCGATCGCAGAGGCCGTTACCACCGTCACCACCAGTGGGCGCCCAAAAACAGCCGATCAAAACAGTGGACGTTCGGTGGTGCTGTACGTAAACCCAAGGTAGAATGGTTACATAGATGTAACGCTTCTCCCGCAAACTTCATACAACTCACGTGATCAACGTTATGTATTATTGTTGTCATTGTTGTTGATATTATTATTATGAATCAAACCAGAGAGGCACTAATGACTGACATCTCACACTCAAATGATGTCATCTAACACCACCATCAAACCCATATAAATGTGTTGTACTAAGCTTGATGAAACACAAAAAACGAGCTTGTTGGCGACGTGTTTCTCGTTTAATCCGGTTTGTTAAGAGGTCAAAGGTGTATACAGCGATGAACCTCGGCGTTTCACTCAACCAGAAACAGAATGATGGTCAACGTTCACAGAACGCTGTGGATTAGCCTCCTCTTCTAAGATCTGGGATACCAGACATTTTTTGGTTAACTTCTAGGCTTGCACCCAAAGTCGATCACCGAAAACCGTAATTCACTCTGTTCAACATAGCCACGACATGTGCCGTTGACCTTGAAAACCAGACGTGCTTCATGTGCTGTATGGTAGCTCAGCCCCTGTGGAACAGTGGTGTGGAGGCTAAGAGGGGCCTGACTCAACAGTCTACGGTGCATGTCATAACTTGCACCATGGTAAGTGAGACACGGAGATTGAACTGCCAACCTGTAAGAAAAACAGTGAATAATGCCAACGCGGACTGCTGGGTTTGTACTAACGCAAGATGCCGTTTTTTCGTGAACAGTGCAATGGGTTGTCAGTCCAGACCAGATAATTAGTGTTGGCCCTCCGTCGACTTCGAGTCCTGCAAATTCACAGGGCAGTCTCTTAATCGGGTTGAAAACAAGCAACTGCAGTCGATTCAGACTGGCTGAACGATCAGATGATATTTGCTTCTGTGGTGGAGGACTTGTTAAGAGACACACTGTTGTTGTGAGGACGGGTGTCCCAACGTCTGTCTGACTGAACTCATCGATTGTAAAGCAAAATTCTGCAGTACACCAGAAGTAATGTTTTTGACATCATTGAACGACCAGCTCAAGGAAGATTTGAAGCACGCAGTCCTCCTCGATGGATGTGCAGATTAGTTTTCGTCTTTTAGTTCGACAGTATAAGTAACAAGTCTCTGTCAACCTTCCAGCCCTAGGCAACGTTATCACCTAGAGCTGTTTACTACATTCAGTGATTCATAAGAACTTCAAAATAGCGAGATTGGGTTCCATAAAGACTGTTCGGTCCTTGTTCCGTCCACTGTTTTCTGCTCAAGGGCTGGATTCCAAAAGGAAAGCGCAAATTTTTCGGACTCCGAAATCGACTATCAGCAGTGTTTCGGTAGCTAGTTTTCTTCCGTCTCTAGTAAATGTTAGCTAATTTTGTCGTGAGAGAAAAGAGTTTCAAATCGGTCGATACACTGTTGCTCACTTCCCATCCTATAAAATTACCTTCGAAGTGATTACCAACGATTGTGGTTTGTTCCTACAATTGAGGAAAACAGAAAGAAGGCGATCTTACATACTGTCTGTCAAAACTTAACCTTCTATATCAAAATGGTAGATTAGCTACCGTGACGTTGTTCACAGTTTTTCGTGAAGGCATTTAGTTTGTCCATAACTTTTCGCTTGTAACGGTACACTCAGTCGTCCAGTAATGCTAAGTCAACTTCTTTGAGCATCACCACGGCTGTTTAGTGTAGTTTCTTTTTTCATCCACACTAGATGAGTTACAACCAATGCTCCGAGATCAGTCATGCATATCGATGAGTACGACGAGCTGACCGAACTGGGACATCTATGGTCTGTTTATGCTACGTGCCGTTTAGACTGAAACATTAAGTGAGCAATTTATCAGTGTGTGCATGGAACATCGTAGCAGTGGGTCGTTAACATTTTGAGTCATTCACAAACCGAATGAAACTAATGGGCATCATAATTCTCACTCCCATCCCAATCTCTACACCTACTACCATTTCCTTTCGTGAGTTGCTATTCAACAGCCACTATAGTAGCGTTTTTTCTACAAGCCTGTCCACGTCGAAAACAGTTTCATGAAACCAAGTGATCGCCTTCCTTGTTACAAACAAGAATGACATCAGTCACCGCTAAGTTGGACACACGTCAGCCATTCACCTACACAGAACACTTTTACATGCCTTCTTTCAAAGCTCAGCTAGTTTGTTCCAAAGCCACAGCTCAGTCTTTGTTTAGACGAGAAGAAACCGGACTGGTTGCGCTCTGTACTGTCATGTTTTGAACCAAGTTTATTATGTGAGCTACAAGAAAGATGGACTTTTTGACTCCTTACCGACATCACTAAGCCTGGGGGAAAAGGATGAATGGTTGCCTAATCGTTTAAAAAATATCCACTTGTCCAGAGTTTCATCCGGGTCGTCCCGCTGTACCCAAAGCACAGCTAGACCACATCTTCCTCATAGGCGACGGCCATGAAATCGTAAATATTTGACGACCTATTAAATGAACCGAGCATATTGATAGATAACAACTCAAACAGGCTGAACCTGCTGTTTCACAAGCACATTGTACTAAGTTTCATTGTTCACAGAAAAGACCAGCGGTCCTACTACATACTGTCTATCCACTTTGGATAGACCACTGTATCATCGGTTGTTCACGCCACTCTTAAAACGTGATCGTGTGTCTTAAATTACGGTTTATACTAAATTCGACTGCTACCGAAACTAGTATACCAAAAAATCATACCTGCTAACGATAGGAGTGTGGCAAATGTGATCTGTTTATTTGATTACATGTACACCTGTGTTGTGTACTGCTGTTTATTGCACACCGAAGTATTATGAACCCGGACTCTCCGCATTCTGACAGTTGGAACAACTCGTAACCGATTGTAATCTTTCGTCAGTCTACCTGTCCGAAGTGCGAACAAGCCAGTGAACTCAAACGTGGATTTGCAGAGTCTCGATATAAACAGGCTATGACCGCAATAACTTATGTTGCTGACTACCCGCTGCTCCACAAATTATGATTACACTGTCCAGTACAAACGACCTAGCAACCACAAACTGCGTGTCATCATTCACACACACACACACACACGTTGAAGGTGGTCCAGTTCAACTAAGGTCAGCAATTAAATGTGACCAGATAACTGTATAAACTGGAGGAAGGTCTGGTGAAACAGCCGTCAGCACGCCAGCACAATCAACCTTCAGGACAGCTGCCCCACCCCGGGTCTATAAAGGGTGTGGTTTAGTGACCTGACCTGACCTACTGACGACGACATAAAACTATGTGCTTTTGGGTGGTGGTCGCCAAGTTATAGCTATTGCAAACTCATGATGAACTCGAGTCTCGTTCAGATGTGGTCAACGCAGCTAATAACAAGGAGATTATGGCGGTCTTTAGATCAAATTTTACCGGTTTACTAGAACCAACGTCCAGCTTCGAGCAATTCGTTTGGACTCAACAACTTTTTAGTGCTTAATGACCACGAGCACATATATTACTGTTGGTTACTTCGGTCAGTGCATCGATGTAAGATACTAAGGGACTAGTAGAGACCCTGAGAGTAAACCGAGGCTGGCGCTTTGTCAGAATGATTATGGCTGAATTTTGAGTGCTATCAGCTAACACATGGACTACTTAGCAGTGGGCAAAAAATCGGCCACCAGTTTCGCATTTTAGTGAATGCTGCGTCAGACGAAGAGACCGTATAGCGATGGGATCAACACTTGTTCCTATCACTGCAGTTACTACCATGTCTAAACTTGAATGCGGTCGCTTCAATATATTTATTCTTTTGAATCACTATGTGGATGGCATGTTCACAGTTTGTGGCTAAGCATCCGATCCAACATTTAGCTTGCAAAATTTCTACACTTATCATCCGGATACCGGATCTACTTCCCAAGTGGAAAGTAATGGAAAACTAGTATTTCTGAATGTTCTGAGAGAAATACAATATAGTAGAGGACTGGAACGAAACGTGTGTCGCGTAGTCACTTTGAACCGCCAACATGCACATTTCTTAAGTTCTGTTCCTCTAATAATATATGGGATGAGAGCAATATGCAGCCTAAAGAAACTCGGAGAAGAAATGACACTGATCTACTGTGTTATGGGACGATATTTGTTTCTCAACTTTTACTGATCAACACACAAAAAACACAAAACTGTCTGAACCTAAAACGACTGTCCTTCTCACAGCCTCCTTCAAAAAATATAAGAAGCCTGAGTCAATGAAGCAACGCACATCGAAATATACAGGTAAGGTGTAACTAGCGGCTTCTTTGTATTTAACCGCAAAACTCAGTCTGCTATCGTTCAGCACATCAAGGATGAATTAACTCGTCAATCTGAGTCGTTTGTTCGATATCAGCATGATTGTAACTGCGATGCCAGATATACCGGACATACAACGAGAAAGTTGTTCAATCGTTTCGCTGCTCACTGTACAATCACATCCACAAGTAGTGTGACTTTCAACGTCTGATGTAGACAGAGAGAGCACAACTGACTTGAAACAAACGTTTTCGATTATCTTTGTAAGAACGCCAGCGCTTATCAGCGGCCTAAGGATGACACTCTTATCTGTCTAAGACTGCAATTATGCAAGCTAAAGGAACACATCATGATTCCACATTTTTCGTGGACTTAACTATGGTGAAGAACCTGCTATGTACATAATATCGGCTTTTTACTTTGAGGCAACTTAGGTTCCTGCAAGTTTTCTCGTGAACCATACCATTAATCAGCTTGCCCATTGATTTGCACTGTGACCTTTCTGTCTTGTTACATAACCGCTTTCTCCTATTCTGATGGCTTGACTGTTCGATCCAGGTAGGTTACAACCGTTCGGTAAATTAGTGATTGTCACTCTTGCTCTGCTCACTGACACTAAACCTCAATCAGTCAGTTGGACTTTTGTGCATCCTCCCATATGTGTGAAGACACCAGACGTGAATAATCGAAAAGAATGTTTCTGTGTTGTGCTAAATGACGGTGAACATAGCTGACAAATTTGCTCATGTTGGCAAGACGGCAAGAAGACGTACATTGCGAGACGCAAGCATTCCGTTCATTCTTGTCAGTCGATCACATGAAACCCTCGGTTATATATATAGGTTAAGGGTGTAGCGACAAAACAATGAAATGTATGGACATCACATGGGTGCAATCAGAGTTCACTGCCACGGCATCAAAATAGATTGCGTCAGCACGTGTTGCCAACAGAGGGCGGGGGCGTGGTGATCAATTAACAGCGCCTCGGGGAAGGTCAACAACTTGGGGTTGCGATTACGCAGCTGGACCACAAACGAAGTGACGGGGTCCACCACATGACCTGTTGTGATTACGTGTTTCACGATCGGAGACGCCGGATTTATGTTTCGGGTGTTAGTATGCTGACCGGCCTTGAGTAAGTGTTTGCACCAGCCACTTGGGGGTGTGCTCTACCTTCCTCTGTCGTAAGTTTCGGTCCGTTCTCTCAATGTATGGGTCATCGTAACCGCAGGTGGACTGGTAGATATGAGGGGCAGAATTTGTCGAGAAAGAACGATTTGGGCAGTGGGGACCAACCTTGCGAATGGAAAAAAACAAACACCATTCCTCTGTGAGATACCTGCGATTGATGACAGATTTCAACTTCTGACTTACTTCGGTAGTAAGGAAGACTGATAAAAACCTGTTTCTTCGGCGCTGATTGTGGTTGGGAGGTATCCACTCTTTCCTTGCAATGAACTTCAAACTTGCGTCTCGTAATGTACGTCTTCTTGCACTCTTGATGAACTGGATGAAGGGAACTCAGTGTTTCATGTCAGCTAGTTCGACCTGACTGAGAAGTCCTACTTTGGGTTTACTGAACAGTTGCTACGTATTCACTCGAGACAACTAGACAATCTGTCTCACTCATAAGCGATTGTTTCTGAGCATTTGGTGCCATTATTCAATAGAGTGAAATTCGATTTCAATGATGCCATGGTCAGCATGTTTGTCTTACGTGGATCAGAGTTTAGCCCTCAGTCGGGATGAGGATAAACTCTTGAAAAACTAATGGGCTTACTAAGATCCCATACCCAGAGAGACATGCAGAATCCGGTGAATTCTCAACTAACTGCTAACACTCCAATTACTCACCTACAGTTGTTGCCTATCCCAGATTATCCACTGGCATATGTCTCCCAACCAAATAAGTATGAAACTGGATAAGGGAATGGGAAGGTTACTTTGCAAACAGAACTGCTTCACGGTTAAGCACTGTGGACACTGGAATGCACTTCCGAATCTTATGGTCACGGCTGATACGGTTGAGGATTTTAAAACGTCGCTCGGTCAGCAGGCAAGAGGAAGAAAGCCTGCACTGTACTTTTCCTGGCCACCACCCAATTCCGGTGGTCATTAAATGTGCGTCTGACGTGATGGTGTCAGTGAGTTTAAGTGTTCGTTGTTGATACGGTCACAGCCAGCTGCCTCAAAAGGTTTTCGTTTGAGTTATCCCCAGTTACACATTTTTGCGCCCACAAATCGTCCAACGATATTTCCCTCCAACCAGTAAGGGACAGAAAGGCGCAAAACAGAGATCTTTCTACCTATTCAGCAGCTTATGCACCTACGATGATTTCCAGCATGTTCGAACATCTTTATTCTACGGGAATCGGCCGGATGCGTAAATCACAGTTAAGCATTGCTGGTGTAGGATTATTATGTATATATATGTATATATATATATGCATTCTAACAGAAGACCCAACTTAGTCTTGAGCTAAAATCGAAGGGGTTAAAGTGTATTTGTTATGAGAGTAATAAAGTTTGCATGTAATTCAGGAGTTTCCTTACAGTAGGATCGTACCACAGAATTTCTATTCAGGAAAATCTACACCCCTGTTCTCTCCCCCATGGTTATTACGTAAACAGTGCGATCTTAAAACGGGGTAGTTTCATTCTGTCTCATCAGTCAAAAGAACCAAGAAAGCAATAACAAGTCTCTTGACGTGGACGTTTCGTAGGGTTTATGCGTCTCAACAAGGTCCGAAAAGTTTCGTTTGATTCCCGGTGCGTAGCTTCTCTCTGCATCACACATATATCTGTTGTGACCTTCGTGTCACCCCACTGAATGTGTTGTTCAACAATTGTTTTCCTTGATCTGTTGTCCAAGGACTTTGTACATTTTGCCAGATTCCTAAAACATCTATCCAACCGTACTGAGATTCCCTGCAAACAGTTTGTTGATTTCGTTGGTTCTCATCACCTCACTTTACGCCAAACGTTATCAGTAAGAGAACTTATGTGACAAAACTTACCCGCTTCATTTGGATTTCTTTAGAAATGCACTTGTACGTGTTGCACTAGATTCCAGTACATTCAGTTATTTGCACACACCAGGTCCTACACTGTTCGCTTGTTTAGTTTGACTTCTGTACAAATCCGGCTTTCTTATTCTTGAGTTCACCATAAAGTTGAATCAGTTATATCACTCTCATAATTTGAATAATACAGTTATAGACACTAATATTTCATACGGGCTGGTCAGTACCAAAAAACCAGTAACCCGGAAACTTTCAATTTGTTGTCTACAATACATAGAGGGAAGTTCGAACAAATAACTGAACATCAAACACCACACAATATGACTAGGTTGCTTAGGAGCGCGTTAGCCGGAGGTTAGAAAATAAATGTTTTTGAACATAAACACAGCGCGACGGCTTCAACAACTTACAGTACCGTAATGACGCACCATCTTGTTGAAGACTGAGGTCAAATTCACGCTGCGGTTAGTTAACACGTCGTGTCGTCGGACTGACGAATCTGGGAGCATATTGTTCGCTGTTTCTGAATCCAGTTGGGTGTTTGCTCATTCATTCTTGAGATCATTGATCCTTCCGTTCTGCTTTTCCCCGCGGTTGCTGAAGAACTGGTATACACAATGTGATCTGGCACCAGTACATCGATCTCCATTGACTGTGAGAACAGGAAACCTGTGTATCTGACTCTGGTCCCTAATTTGGTGACGTTTCAAGTCCTATCCGATGTGGTTAATTAGTTGCTCATTTCTTGGTTACCGCATCAGTCTTACCGCTTTCGGATTCCAATACGCTGTGACACTTACTAAAAGGTTCAGGGTGCAGATTACTTATCAGAACCACGTGAGAATTTCTACTTCTGGTTCAACATAGTCCAATGTGCAGATGCGACACTCTCTGCTGAAGGTTGTTCTCAACACAGCCCACTTATGTTAAACCGGATTGAAACTATTGGAACACACATACTGACCAGACCACTATGGCCTCCTACAAATGCTATGGTTTGTTGGTCCGGTGATGCTACATATGATGAACACGCTTAGGTAGGGCAGACACTCTCCAACCTCTACTTCAAATTTCACTTCGAGGTTAGAGTATACACTGTTGATAGGGAGGACACATTGTTCACTTGACCCCCGGTCTTTTGAAAGGACGAAAGTGTCGTCTACACAGCTTCTGTAGTTGGCCAGTTGTAAAGCAATGTCAGTTTGTTATCCTCTCATCATGAAACTAGTGGGAAGTGGGCTTAGTGGACTACCCATCGGTGTCTATATGATGTAATTTCGGAATTTGAAACTGATGTTCCCCATGTGTAGTAAAAGTAAGGTTTTCAGCTGGCTCGTAGGTTTGAGAAGGGGGATATTCTAAAAAAATCGATCGGTACATAAATTCTTGTAAGTAGGCATTAGCAAAGTGAGCATACACGTTTGTTCCTGATATGGATTTGGTCCAACTCTTTCGCAAACCCCAACAGGTCTTTAATACTCTAATTGTCAAACTTTCTAGTGGTTCACGTTAAAATCTTGACCAGCCATTTCTTTTCATTTTGTGTTTAGGTGAATTAGACGACTAAAGTCTATCGAGAGTACATACCTTGCTTATGTGTTCCTGAGAGTGCATACACTTCAAGCATCGAGTAGGTTTCAAATGTTTGTATGCCTTGTCGTCCGTTCATATATGTTTACGAATAACTTTCAGCCGGTGACAGATTCTTCAATTTACTAGAAAGGTGTTTTCGTTCGTATTTAAGAGTCTTAACTTCCGTTTATCGATCAGGATTGGTTAAAAAAAGCTCCACATAGTTCGTCTTTTTCACGACTAACTGCTCCGGAACTGTTGTCTAGTTTGAGAATCACAACATTTTTGCGACTAGCATTCCCGCAAAATCAGATTGTGCTGAAGTGTCAATACACACTGTTTCCAAATTTTCTATCACAAGAGTGAGAAAACCTCCTAAACTCACTCGCTTGGTTTGTTTTTGAACCGATGAAACTTGTCAGACTTTGTCACCGTTCACCCCAAGCGCTGATCACTTAGATTCTCAAACTGCTCTTCTGCGCTACACGTGGCTAGGTCTACGTAAGTGTACCTTATAATCTAGCCTAACGAAAGAACATCCAACTGTAGAGTATTGGACGATACGAAAGAAAGATTCTGAACGTGCTCATTGGGGTTCGCCTAAAAATAAGTCCAGTTCGAGGCGAGAAACAGCCGTAGATTCGTCTGACATAACTTTAAGCGATCACTATGCATCCAGGAAGTTTGATAAAATTATACCCCCCTAATGATATGAACAAAACAACTAGCAGACCAGCACTAACAAATGCTATCATTTCATATTAACGCCTATCAGTACAATATTGACGGCTTCCATGTTATTGGTTACTTGGTATTGATGAGTTAATAGACTTATCAGTATTTCTCTAGTAAACCGTTCAGTTCAGAAATGAGACAACAAATCCCTGAACAAGTAATACCAATTATGACTGTTCGCTAACATTTTTTAGAACGCTCTTGGGCAATATAATTGTTTTGTGACCCTGGAACACTACGTTGTAATCGTCATTCATTTGTTGAAGATCTGTGTGTATGAGGAGTTGAAAATTCATCTCTCGGAGTGCACAATCCCTATTACTGACTTGACCTGAGGTGATTAATCTGAAGTTATGAGTGTGATATGGCATCCCAGGTCATCTCCACATTGCACTAGATCAGACATGAATATACTCATTCTGATTAATGAGCGAAACAGCTGCAGTGCGAAGAACCTCTAATTTCAATCAGTAACGTATCATAGTAGCTTGATCCCACTTAGCTGTCTTGTGGTCTATCCATTTGTAGAACCGCCTACTCATGCAGTATGTCACCACCGTATAATGTATGTGGATTGCCTACATTATAAACCTATGAGCATGGTAGGGGACACAGGCACTCGCTTTTCATCACATTGTTAGTGAATGACGAAAGGACGTGGTGCATTCTAACCGGTAAAATATATACCAAGGAAGTGCAATCTCGTAGTGTATTGTTAATTTCTTTGAATCATAGAACTGGTACCAAACAACCAGTCAATGAAGTGAACGATAATCTTGCTGGTAACCTTAAAAGTAGACGAGTGTGTGTTATCCACAGACAAATTCCACGGCTAACAGGATCCACTGAACTAAATGCGATTGGTGAAAATTTGTGTGCCTTGCGTTAGTCGCTAAAAATCAATAACGAAACGCCGAATTACTGGCTTATCGTTGGATGCGTGTAAAAATGCAGCCGAATCAAGTTACACATAAAGTAATTAAAGGATTTCGGACAAAACCGTCACAGCGTGTCAAGATGGGAAAGTTTTGCAGCCTGTCCACCCCCAAGTCATTTACTATGGTCAGTAGCCCAGCTTCTTAATCTTGAGCTCATTGTTGGAGGTTCCCACTAGGATACGGTTAAGCAAGAAAACACAATAGAGAATGTTTTGCTCTTCTGGTTAATCGCTTTTCCATTTTCTTATAAGCTAAAGTCGATCAGCCATTCGTGATGGACATAAATCAATGTACTTCCACTGAGGCAATAGAAAGGTTTTCTGTAAACAGCGAGTCCTATGACAGATGTCTATTTTGGTTCTGTTGAATCCCATCAGTGGTAAGCATGCCGGAGAACCGAACGTAGAACTAGCGAAAAACCTTCAGAATAGCAGTCGAGGCATATCGACTCGACCACTACGTCATGTCCATCAGGTTTGCAGAAAATTCAGCTAGCATGCTTAGGTGTTACACCTTCTCTCCTTCTTATAACTGATTATGAATGGACAGATATTTTCTCGGTTGTTCTCGTGTGATCCATATGTGTGTAACACTGAGGGTAGTACGACCGTACATTAAAGTCGACATCCGGTAGACCGCGACATCCGATCAGGCGATGTACGAAAAATTTGGCCGCTCCCAGAAGATCCGCTTGGAACATACATCAACTGGCGATGATCGCGCAGTTGCGCATCAATTATTGCTGTAGTCTCAATCCAGAGACAATGAGAATGTGAAAAGAAGCGCCAGTATTAACCCATATTGATAAGTAGTACGTCACTGCAGCTAAATGCACTAATGTTCGTCTTGCGATCATGCGATTGGAATAGCGTCACCGTCTGTAATCTAACGATCTCTAATGGTTTCGGAATTCAGTATTCTACCTTTTTGATACAAATCAAAGAAACATCACTGTCCACTCTGGTGATCTCATGACTGTAACTGTCGGGCCACATATCGTGGCTAGAAATTTAGAAAAGTATCCCGATAACAGTTCACCTAATCTGGTTACTAGTTTTCCAGTGGACGACGAATTGATCCGCAGGACAGCTAACAAGACCAGTAAGTGAATTACCCGTATACTCTCTAGAATGTACAAACTTCTGGAGAAATCACGCGGACTGATCGCAACCAGCGTGTCAGCCATAGACTACTAGTCTTAGTGTTTGTTGTTTCAAACGTTTTCGAAGGAACGATTGACAACCAGCTAAATGCTTGAAAAGTAAATTGTACTTTATTGTTTAATAAACAAAATGAACTTCGAAAGTGCTTTTCAGGCTTAACAAACCTATTTGGATCGGAGGAACAATGGACCTGAGCCCCTGGCGAAGGCGTGCCATCAAATATTATTTTTCTGGATTTTTCCTAAGCGCAGATCTATGTGTGAAACGTCGCCAGCATCGTCCTTATCACTGAACCATAACAAATAGTAATTTCTCATGTACCGTTGTACACTGGCAATGCGAAAACGTAATGCGTACAGAAATATTGAAAAAGATGAGTTTTAAGGTGAGCTAAATCACTTACATCACCAGCTTCCATTTTACTCCTAAAAACGTAAACTGATATATGTTGGTCACCCGTTGGAATCCGATCACCTTTCGGGAGATGAAAACTAGCCACCTTCATTCGCCAGCGAGACTTAAAAACGATAGTTTCAGCACATTTTACTCGCTCGCTTAACTCCGTCTCGATGAAAGTGATCGTTAGGTTGACCAGTTGGATGTCAGCACGGTTGTCGGAGACCTTCCATTTAGAGGACATTCCTTGATGTTCATCACACTGGTACTCTCTCATCTTCAGTTGACTACACAATATTGTCCACCATCCCATTGGAAACACATCCAACCGATTGAACGGCTACAGTACAGGGATAAATAAACGTACGCCTTACTGCCTCGTCTACAATCGCATTCGGAAAAATTGCTTAAACTGAACCAGTTCCAAGTATACTATCAGCATGTCACAGGCAACCTCAGCTCTAACTACAAAATGTAGCATCAGTCGTCGCATTTTCTCAATCACACTCTAAGGCTTCATGCTAATCTTCGTCTCTCGGGTCACTCTCTGGAGATCCGACACCAAGTGAATCACTGGAAATACGAGCAATATTCTTTCAATGTTATGGCACATGCAGCCCAGGACAATCTGTCTGAATCTGACGTCACAGTGGCATCAACAGATCACTTCAAGCGATCACTGTGCATGCATTCATGATGCCAGTCCCAGTTTCTATTCAGCATGTTCATCAGAAGACCGATGAAATGGGTTAAGCCATCTGGTACAAATGCTGGCAAGTCATCACCTGTTGAGGAGGGTTTGCCGTATGTCTGTTAATCATGTTCGAGTCATACTTCCCATTCTGTGTTCCATTCGACTCAGCCTTGTTTTGCTTTATGCTCTCACTTCGGAAGCGGAACTGTTTGTTTGGTTTCATCTCATCTTCAGTTCCGTTACTGTACTTTCTCTCACAACTGTGCAACACAGGGTCAGGTATACATAATCATTGAAAGCTTTCCTTTATCTGTAAAAAATCAGTCATTCTATCCAGTTTCCAGTGGATGTCAGTAACGCAGGGTATTAGTGGGTTCCTGCTCAATATCCCCATTACAGGTAAGATGCTCATGTGAAAACAGAACCATGCATTGTCTAAGGGTGATCGTGATAGATAAGTTGCTATATCCGAAATATTCCAACCCAATATCTTTCCCAGACTATACTTCCAAGCCCAACGAAGTGTAGGGTAACACAAAACCGTGTACAATGAAATATTTCAACAAAGATTCTTGCCTTTCCTATTTTCATTAGGGGGAGACATTAGAACTCGGTCACCATGGGTGAAATGAACATATTCGATCCTTCTTACAAATGAATGCATGTCACTGAACGGATAACGGGGTTTGGTCAGCATAAGATGGATAACATCTCCTTTACTCGGTGTATCGAATTTTTGAACCACAATCATGTGAAAATCCGACCCAACCCAATTCCCCTAAATATTCATCCCTCTGCATTCAACCTCCCCTGTTTCTGGACGTCAATTGGACCTTGACCTAGACGAGTTTGTTTTGTCACGTCAATTTGATGTTTGTGCGAATAGCCAGTTGTCGGTCATTGCACTTTACTTGGATGGTGAGTACACCCCCTTCTTGGGAGCTCGGCTCATCCCCATTGTTTTGAACCTGTTGACTGCTCGGAAGAGCTCTTTTGGGTATGAATGCCTTATTATGTGATTATAGTTCATATTTAGCCCGTTCAGCAGCAAAGTGTAACCCATTCCCCGGAAACGATCTGTCGATCGAAACTGTTGAGATTGTCTAAATATTCAATTTGATAATTTGTTCAATAGTACCGTGGCATTACGATCCAATCTTGTTTTGAATACTTGGGATCGTTGGTTTATCGCTACGCGTTGCTCAACGTCTTCGTGGAAGATCGTACACTCGGCCAGTTCGTTTACGCTCATTATATTGTCTATGTTTGAATTTCTTAAAAATTTTACCTCGTTTACGCAAAAAGTTTGTCGTTGACATGAAAACTAGACTTACTCATCGAATATTCATGTAAAGTGAAAGTTTTCTGGTTTACGGGCACTTCACCTTTTTCGTACTTGGTCACGTTAATGTTCTTTTCCATTTAAGCCTGTTCTGTTTATTTTTTAGAACAAAACCAGCTCACGATAGTTCTCAGTATTACATAATCATAAAAGTGTTTGATGAGAAGTGAATGATTAACACAAGTTACGTTATATCCTTTTATCTTGCATGTCATTCACTAGTTAAGCTGAATTGTGTTTGATCTGCCAGCGAGTTTGGATTTGCCACTATCCCAAACAATAGGCTGGAAGCTGATTCTAATCAGCCAGTCGTTTTACGTTAAAAAATCAGAGGCAGATTACCTGGTCGTCTGACGCATACCCATTGATTTAGGATATACAGTTAGGTACAAAACAATACTTTACTGCTTACAGCACACAATGACTGGTAAGAGGTTAAAAACCTAAACATTATCTTAGATGATTTTCCTGGGATCTAAACCGGATCACCTGTCTCTTACAAAACACTAGTTGCTGTATGTCTTTGATATATTCATTCCTGACTGGAAGTATCGATAAAGTTTATTATGTTTCTGAATGCAATTGTGTCAGTTGTTCACGCGTTTTTTTCACAGAAAATCAAGCTTTAATTTAGAAGCACTTCTTTGTAACGTGAAGTTAGAAGAATGAGGATATCACTTCCCACTGATTGCACATAGCATCCGATGGAAATCGGCAGACGAATTTTAGTGACAAAGTATTTCATCTGCACAAGAAATTGAACTACGGTGACAATATCTGCTGGGTTGAAGTGATTCTTTCGCGGTCGTGAAGAAACAAATCATTGTCGGTGTGTCGCTTTATAATCTGAACGCTCGTTTGGTAGCCGCTAGTCGACACGTCTTCAAAATTCACATCCATCAAAGCATAAGCTGCAAATTCTGACATTTTCGCTACACATGTACCGGCAGTGGGTTCTATCAGTGGTTTCTGCACTAATATCAAGGATCAATGAATAGAATGACAGCCAGATGAACGTTTTGACTGCTCTTCGTTTTTCCGCCAGTGATATCCTTAATGTCATCTGAAAGTGAAATTTCTCCAACTGCCATTAATGTATCAATAAAAATGTTGTACGGAAATTTTATAACACTCCTTTGTAAACACACTCTTGTACGCAATTTATATCCGAATCACAAAGGAACACAAAGGGAGGCTGAGGATCACGTGTGGAAAACTGAATGCATCGTCGGTTAACAAACGTCCCATAGAGTGTTGAGAGAAGCCATGAAAACCTGTGGTCAACCGATCTAACTTGCGTGCAATTCTGTGCATAAAACTGACTTATTATACAAAGCCTCTGATTGTTCTAGTTTGTAACGATAACCACTTGATATGCGTCTTCAGACGCCCTCCGGTGTCTGACGAGAAGGTGCCCAAAACAGCCATAAAATAGGTAACCGGTTTCTTCCCAAAGGAAGCATCAAGTATAGCACTGAACCCTAAGCACTTTATCAAGAATCTCATGGTGAAACTGTGTGAACATCATGGGATGACTGCCAATCTGTTCTTGCGGTTTTTGCCACTCAAACGTACACAACCGATGAAAATTTACATCTCATCCTACTACGAGGATTGCAGATTTTGGAATGGGCTAGGTTGAAAGGGTGAAAACAACCGGTCGTGTACTCCAGGTGAATTTTGACCGTTAAACACACATCACATGTCTCATCCTACTACAAAACTCATACTATCCTCTAAAATCATGAAGTAGGTTAAGTTTCTGTATACCCTTGTAAGTTGTCCAGATATCTACGTCGATCTGACTGTGAGATAAGTAGCGAAAATATTCCGTAAATCAGTTACTCATTCAAGCTACCTAGCCTACCTTTTTCATACTTCACGTAATGAACAAAAATTTCTGGAACCGGCGTGACTGTTGCAACCGCAATAACTCTTGCTGCTCGCAAACAGCAACGGAATGTGATATTAGCGCTCAAAGATTATGTTGTAGGCTCACGTTCACAGTGTTTAGGAAATAATGTGGTGTTGAAGTTGGTCGTGTTGGTCATGCAACTAATATTGGTTGGCGTTACCCAAGCATTTGGGAAATGGACCACGCCCACGCTAGGATCGACAGAATGGGCTGTATTCTGTAGCGAGCAGAATTCGGTAACTTACTCATAGGTGGAAAAGTGGAGCTTTTACATAGTGGCTATATGTGACCCACTGCATGTCAAAAACCTCGAGATCGATGTAGAGGAATTCGAAACCTAGCACTGAAAAGTGAACTTCTTGTGATCGTCGTTTGGGCGGAACATCGTTAACTAGTGTTGATATTTCGCACAAAACACTTGTCCATAGCCGTACGTCATTGATTAGGTTAGATAACAAGTGACCATGAGTAACTGACGAGAGACTTATGCCTGATCTGTTCGGTTCTGTTTACAACCTGTCACTCACCGGCAAATCTTTATTCACTAGCCAAGAATAAACTAATGAGGGTTAACCTATTAGATGTGAGTTTCAAATGGGCAGGCTATGTGTTTAAGCTTAATTTTTTCTCACTTAGGTTCTGACCAACCTAGAGTCTACAACCTAACTTCCTAGTTACGGTTGACTGTGTTTCTCTTTCCATTCCACTCCATTCGGAAAAAATGAAGGCCAATCCAACATCTGTTTACAGACGTTCTACAGCGTAAAATGCCTTAGCATCTGGTACATTTCATCAAAGAACATTACACATATATCGGTTCGTCCATTACCGAACCAGAACATCTCTCATATGAGTGTACTTCGAATGACAGCTCCCTGTTTCAATGCAAAGCTTGCAGGTAATCAGAAACCCTGTCAGGACTACTTCTCGCCCACATTTTTGTCGTTAAGCTTGAAAGTCATGTCGTCAGCCTTCTGAATGGATTCTCATTGTACAGGTGATGAACAAACTACACAGCTGTATTCCCATGACCCTCTAGAATGAACATCTTCCTACTCTGACATTTCTTGATATCCGTACGGTTAGAAGGCATGATAGCACAATATGAAGATCACTGTTTCGTAGGAATACGTAGACTAGTCATTACTTGAGTATCAGCGGCTTCGTGCTGATCGTTTATAAAAGTGGTCTACACCGAGCACTATTTGAGCTGGCTAGATGCATTTGTTCCGCTGTCACGCGAGAAATCGAACTCAGTCACTTACACAATGTCTCCATGGAAAACATCAAGACTTCCCAGTCTATTAGGAAGTTCAGTCAACCGGCTCGAAAGGAACGAGTGAAGCCAGGGGTTCTCAGATAGGTGGGGGCACTGGATCTTCTCTTCAAAGCGGATGAAGTGAGCCTACCAATACAGAGTCGTCTTCAGACAGCTATCAAGCTGGTTCTTTACGCTGTCCAATTAGTTATATCCTACAGAACCGTTCGTACCTTATATCCTCTAGTCAAAAACCCCGTGCCTTCGTCCGCCGAATCCCACGACACATACGACTACTATTGTGTGGAGTCACCTACACTGCCAGAACCGAGTGCCACCTACAGACTAAAATTAGTGAACACGTGCCGAGCTGGGTCAAAAGCCAGATTACGCAGATGATCGATGCCATCTCAATCGTTGACAGCACCACCGCACGAAACTACAAGCTCTCTGCTTCAACTGTTGCCCGACATTTGTTGTCGACGCACCATCAACCTAACACGGTTAAGCAGTGCAAGGTCGTTCACATGAACACCAACCCGTACCCCCTTCGATATGCCCGGTCGGCTGACACCAGAAAGAGGAAGTCCATTCTGTGCATTCAAAAAGAACTGGTTGTTACCATCTGATTGTTCTGGCAGTGATGGGTCTTTGTACCAATAGACGATTAACATTTCATTACAATCTACTTAACGGTTTGGTTGTGATTTGTTAAAATTACTGATCTGTAGTAGACATTCTTAAGGCTGCGATGAAATCTACTGTGAAGCAGAACGTACAACATAGTTCTTCTGAGTCTGTTTTCCGAAGTTTTCAAGGGGAACTAGTACTTTAGATTTAGGACTGACTTTCCACAGATATCGCGCTAACCGTAGAATGTCAAATGCACCAAATAAACTTCAGTGAATCTAACGTTGTGCATCACGAATAGATAGACGACTTATGGATGCATATGCCTAATTAAAATGAGCTGCTACGGCCGAATGTGTTCCAGACTCATGTTCCGTAAAATGGTGACACATGTACTGTCGGACGACCTGAGAAAAGTTTGACCAGGATTTCACTCGGACTTACAATCCGTTGCCTGTAACTGGATAACTCAGCAATGTTGACCATGTTCTAGACGTGTGTTTAGGGTTCGATACTATGGAGTTCACTGACTGCCAACGTCCACCCATGTCCCGGCTACTAAATCTTGGTAAAGCTGACATCTTGTGCATCTGAGTTTAACAAGTTGTTAATTAGACTACATAGATAACGATAAGCGAGATCACAAATAACTCTGTTTGATTCAGTTAGTGGCCGGCTAAACCGGCGATATGAAACTTACCGGACTTGGTTTGTTCTAGTTACTTGACTTTTTCACAAAAGTACTCCTAGGCTGTGCAACGAACCTCTAGTGGCCACCTTCAGTATACATTCGAGATAACCACCAGGGCTCAGTTGGCACGTTCAGGTTATGGAAAAAACCCGTGATCCACTGCGATCATTGCTCGCAAAAGCTTAGTTTGTAGTTGTTTTCTGCTGAACCGTACCTCCCAGAACTATTTTATCATTGTTGAAAACTGAATTCAACGTTTTTCATGCATTTTTCCGTACAGTATGAAGTCAGTGAAGAGGAAGTTCAATTCCAAAAGTTCGACTTGATGCTAGCTTAGATCATAAACAGAAATGACAGTAAACACTATTAAATCAGTCCGTCCCCTTTCTCACAATTAAGTGCTACGCCTATCTACCGTTATGTTTTAGGTGGAGGCATGTTCAGTCTGGGCTAGCAGATCTGCCTCGGTGTGTTGAACGAGACAGTGTCCAGACGACGGCCCTCTGGCACGCATTTTGGGACTACCCATTGTGTGCGTGTGTGGTTGTATGCGCAGTAGGCGCTCCATTCTTGTGTACACCTATGTGAGCGTGCGCTTGTCATGAAGGTCACGCCGTCTAGATTTGCTTCGCGTTGTGACTTTGCCCTGACCGCCAATCCCCTTGTCTGGGTGGCTGAACTGATGACACGATCAGTACAACCAGACTTGGCCCGCACGAATTTGATTTCAGTCAGCCATGTGTCGATCTACATTTTGCGCCAAAGCAAGAACAGTCTAATCCAAAGCCACAAAGAGGCCTAGATGACAATGAACCGCTTGCATTTTGTCCAAACTCGATGGGGATAACAGTCAAGTGGCAACTCAAAGAGGTCTATCTCCTCAGATGAATTTGTTGAAATTGTGGGTTCACTCTGAATGAAAACCAAAATCCTCTACTACTCATCAATAATCAAAATACCGCACAACAAGCTAGTGATTTCTGTGATTACAATGTGGACAGTTACTGTGTCTCCTCTCAAGGTGATCGAGCAATCTCTGAACTACTCACATTTGATAATTCGGTCGTGCCTAATTTGAGGTCAATGGCGAAATGGTCAACACGGTTGCCTCATGAAAGCGTGGTCGGAGTTCTAGTCCCGGCCGTGACAAGGATATGCACTGCTTACTAACTCTAATGAGAGTGAAACTTGAGTCTAGTGCTTCTCTTCGAAAGAAGCTGACCGGCAAGTCTGTGTGAACGCGAACGCTGCGATCAAGTGTGAGCGATTTTCAACTTGAGAGTGACAGTAACTAAAGAAGTCGACAACTGCCGAACTAGCAGACCGAATCACTGTTTATCTGACGACTCGTTGAGAGGTTGGCGACCTTGGTGAACGACTAACTCATTGCGTGGCTTAGTGCTGACTGAATGGTTGACTGGTCATAATTTTTTGAAGAAATCCCTGTCATTTTCTCAAATTTTGTTTGAAGCTCGTTATCAGACTTTCGGACATTAAACAGGCGTAATACCCTTTTGGGGTCACACCTCTCAGGAAATCTCGAGGCTCGGAGTAGTCAACGTGATTGGATGATATGTATCACCTTATAGAACCCATGAAAAAGGGCGATTAAATAAATAATGAATTGCTTGTGTACGAACATGCAGAAACCAGACAGAAGCACTAGTAGCAACGCCAGTGACGCAGATTTTTCATCTCAGTATCAGTTGGAAACTAAACATGGTTTTAGGTAGTCAACCAATGTTTGTTACTGGTATGGCTTAATGACGGGATTGTTGTCTGATTCTGATCTTGTATAAATGCTTTGCAGAATCAATCACAGCACATGTGTTCGATAATCAGCATTGCATGACATGCATCCTAATGAGGTGGGATACGGATAGGATACTCTATGAAAATATCCCCGTCTGCTTATATTTTCCGTTACAGTGGGGGAGAAGTATTTATAAGGCTTCTCTTGGAATGGCTGTTTGATCGAACATTAGGTCATATTGTTTGGGTAGATGAATGGAGACAAGTGATGTGGTATAGTACGGACGTACAGTCCGTTTTGGCTTATCTGAAGCTTCCTGTATTCCCTGGATTAAAATTTTGCTAACAGAGATGAGCTTTTTACCTGCATACTACACGGTCTTTATCTCTGGTTAGCCAAACAAGGAAGTTAACTTTTCATAATCTTAAATAGTGATCGTGATATAAAAACCGTCCCCCACCTTACATCATACTATTCTGGCGAGACTTCTTAGCTTGTAATGACTGCGTTGTTCTTTGAATTTATGGACCACTTACTTGTCTAGATAGAGGCATTTAGGTCGAGTGTTCTAAGCTTCTTGGGTAGCACCGTCAACCGTGACATGTATAAGTGGACGCTGTAAGGAAAGCGGTAAGCAGGTTAGCTGCGCAGGTAGACAATACACCGGGTTGCTGTGCTCTGTTGTTCGACCAGCAGAACATTAATAAGACCACTCGGATGTTCACCGATTTTCAAACACCTCAGACATAAGCGATGCACAGAAATCGCTTCAAGTGTTCACCAACTGCTGTCAAGGCAACGATTCACACCGTATAGCCTGGTTCATGTGAGGTCAGGTGTTCCGCGGGTGACTTAGGTTAGCAACGAGTATAACCCGTGGACTGGGCGATTACTGATGACCTCAGATTCAATTGGTGTGTTTTTCGGTGACCTGCACTCTCATCCACCCGTTGATGGCACA
Source organism: Paragonimus westermani (assembly GCA_008508345.1). NCBI lineage: Eukaryota > Metazoa > Platyhelminthes > Trematoda > Plagiorchiida > Troglotrematidae > Paragonimus > Paragonimus westermani. The sequence continues at coordinate 63,631 of QNGE01002682.1, forward strand.
CGCGTTCATCAACTACACAAATATTCGACTGTCGTAGATGTTGACCCGCAGGACAGTTTCATTCTCTGAATGACCTGAAGTATTGACTCACTCGAGCGCACTCGTAGGTGTGTCTACCAAATCGTTTCTAAGTGTGACCAGTCAGTAAATACTTCTACTGATGTTGGACAGACGACGTTCAAGTTAGGCCAGCAAGATGAATCACAAGCAGACTAGCAACAACCAGGCTTCTTCACATAGTCACAGAAGAAGGTGCAATATCAATACAACCTGAAAGTTACCATCTTGATTAAGATCTGGTTGCTGTTGTTGCTGGTGGTATGTAGGCATTTTACGCATTTATATCACTCGAACGCCAGTCTCTTAGAACCAACCTTACAGTTTCCGACTTGATTAAAACCGGGGGTATTCGCGTATATTCAAGACAAGGGTTGGATTGTGCGTGTTACTACAGTCGCATCCAGAATAGACGAACGACCCGGATTGGAGATTGTGTGAGACGGATCAGCATCAATCTGTGACGGAGACAGGCCTCTGCAGCCGGAACGTCTGACCGAGCGCAGAGATGATGGTGATGATGAAAGAGGTCTCGTCATTTCGGATACCAGCACATTTAGGAATACTAAGAGTGAACAGGGTCAAACCTATCAGATAGAACGGTAAATAAAAGGCTCCCGTAAACGTTCAAGAAAACGGCATAATAAACAGGCCGCACGCACTAGTCTATCGTTCTGGTCATTAACGTTTGTGTCTACATCCACCGAGCCCCTAAGATTGAACCAAGTACACGGTAGAAAACTTATCTGAAAACAGAGGGGCGGTCTCAGTTCATCGAAAGTATATCCCAATTCTACTCTGCCTTGTTTAATAAAAACAGGGTACGAAAATTGAGGTAAAAGTTGGTTCAGAAGATATTCCAGGTGTCCACCCTCATTTTGGCTGTTTATAACCTTGTACTTGTTTCGCCAGACATCCATAGATAGTAAATTGTCGGGCACAATGTTTGGTGGAGCCTGGTGATGTAGCAAAACAGAGCTTACATAATGCTGTCAAAGACATCATTGGAGTAGACCTACTGATCTGTGGGAACAGTTCGGCACATTAATGCGGTCGTCTGGCAATTTTTACAGGGTGGTAAGGGTGGCAGGTACAGAACAACAATTACTAAATACTTTCTGCAATAGATGATGGTGGTCTGTATGTTGTAATTCCATTAAGTGAGGACCTCAGAGAGACAGCCCCTGTGATTCGACCACGCATCACAGTACTGGCTCTAAATCGATTCGTTTCCACCCAGCAAGACCAAGTTCTTTTCCCTCACAGTTTTACTCCTCGAAGTATGCTGTTTAGTTAGCGTGACATAGCCAACCGGATCTTGCTGCAGACAATCCCAACTGCCGCCTATCATTTATAACACAATGTCGTTAGTCGTATTTGAGCAATGGACAAATCTGTCGTCCTTTTAAGTTACAAACCCGAGATCAGTAACTGACTGTGAAAGTCAGTTGTTCTCCATCCTGATAATTTGACCTGTAGCCTATAAATGTGCGGTGCTCAGCCAAGTTTTTGCTTAATCGCTTCAGTCCGTAATTCATTCCTGACAAATTTATTACTCCCTACATAGTGCCCGAGAGAAAACATGCAACCACAGTACCAAGGTCACCGATCCGTATTAGTTGGCATGCTACTGTAACCTCAGGTTTGGGCTCGTTCCCTGTCCCATAATGCAGTGCAGGCACACGGTATACTAAAGCTGATATATGGTGCAGACTTAAAACGAACCAAAGGACATTTATACTTCATGAACTACGCACAACAGTTTGATAAGACAGTACAACACGTTGAAAATCCCAGGAGTTCGCCCACCAGTTTGATGTCCGTAAGACAGAGGTGTAAATTATCAGATAAATGAGGGCAAATTAAAAACGCTATGTAGAAGAGAGTTGATGTAGAGGGCGGAGGTGAATTGTATGAACAGGTCTTCAAGCTAAGTGTAAAATTACATAAGACTACTCATCCAGTGCTGTATTGGAGGTAATACGGTAAACATAGTAATTGATCCATTTTCTCTCAACAAGAACCCTTCGTGAACCAGACGTTAAATGTAGTGTCATTCGTATGATCATCAAAGAGAGAACAGCAATCTAGGTAAGCATGAAACTCGGCCAACAGAGATTAAGGACTGAGTGTTTGTTGACGGCTGCGCAACCATCGTTCTAACTAGTCAGTTTGCTTGACTGTGGGCGAAGGGAGATTAGGTGACAGCAAACACCTCTTCTGGACCAGTGTTCAGGGATGCGAGTTCGTATACTACTGACCTCAATGACGTTCCATATTCGACAACTCACCACCTTGCGTCGATTTGTTGACACTCATCAGACCATTGGATAAGTCTTTTTTACTGATAAAATTACTGGAGTTGTTCAGTTGAGCAATATCCACGCTTGGAACGGTTTTAATCACACCACTGTTCAACCACGTAGGACAATGTTCACGCATTTTGTCAGACAGTGTGAACAGAGTGGAATGCTTGATACTGGATACTTAGAAAATCCGGTTGCAGAACGCGGCGCTGGGTTTTGCATTTATGACGTCATAACGGTGACTGAACAGGAGTTCACACCCCCAAAGACGAACCTCCATGTTTTAAAACCAACTATGGTGTGCAGTCATTTGTTTGCTCGTATCCAGCATCCCACATTGGTCGTACTACATGTCGATTATCCAATGGAGTACCAGAACTTTGCTCTGCGTGGATGAACAACAGTGTTTTGATTAAAGTGGTTTGAAGCACGATTATTACTCATCTGAATGACTCCAACCGTTCCAATTGTCTGTCGAATGCCAAGAAACCCACCAAAAATGGTGAGTTGTTGAATGTGAAACGTCGTCGAGGTCAGTAATATCAGACCCCAAATCTCGGACCACTGGCCCAGAAAAGGCGCTTGCAGATATCTAACCTCCCTTGGCCCACAGTCGATCAAATTTACGATCTAGAACAGTGTCATTCCTCGATCAATCCACCAACCTTAATGCCTGATCTTCTCACTCATATAAGCTCTCATGCTTTCTGTGTCGCAACTAGCCTGATTAACAGGTGGAGAAATGCATTTACGTGTTTGAGAGGTAATGGAGAATTCCCACAATAACGGAAATAAACGATACACACAAAGACTAACAACATGAGGGTCAATGACTTATTCTTCGCCATATCAGATGGTGTCTTCTACCAAGAGTGTTCATTTTCCTTCAGATCTTATTCAGGAAGCCGTGAGCATACTAGTGAGACAAGCTTCACAGTGAGTGCATCCAGATACTATCAGGTGGCCTCTTCCAGCCTAAAGCACCACTCACAAACAAGTCGCGTTTCGGCAAGATATTGTGAAGCCATCGAAGCCTATGAGACGAGATCAGTGTGATCAAGAGTCGACGGAGTCTATCTGTCTCGAAGACACATCGGCGAACTTCTTCACTGTCGACATGATGTTCCCACCATACGTTGCTAATGCTCCCAGAACAATGATGGTCGAAAACAGATATTCTGTGAACATTCTCCACCCGAGCTGATCACATTTCGGACCCGTACAATAGGAGTGCTCCAACGGTGACATCGTACACTCGGCCTTCCACAGAGAAAATGTGATAATGCCGACGCCACAATAGTGTAAGTTGGCAAACCCCATCCGAGCTTTGGCTACATGGTTTACGATATCATCGCACTTTCCACCAACGCTGATACAGTTTCCAAGGTGCACGGACATCTCGGTCATCTCTAACGGCCCATCACCAGTTGTGAGATTAGATGCAGAGTCCTGCCAATCTTGTAGCAACACCTTACACTTATTAGGGGAAAAGACCATACCAAACTGACGAACTGAAGCCTCTATCCTTTCTAAGCTCTTCTGGACTGCCTGAGACTCCTCAAGGACTTAAGTGATGTCTGCATATTCTATATCTCGAAGTTGAGTGCCTGAAAGCAGTTCATATAATCATATCCACAGTGTGTCAAGGCATATTCCAGAATCTAGCATACTGCAAAGCTGAACGGAAAGGTGGAGAATGGATCACCTGGTTACGTCAAGTGAGAGGCTAAATGCTGTCTCTACGCTTCCATAAGCCTAACCAGATCCAAGATCTGATAGCAAATTGTTTCCAGGATGTTCACGCAATTCTGAAGTACAACATTCCACGATGGAAAGTTCCACGGTGCAGTTCTGTCAGCTAAGTCAAACACTCTTCTGATGTCCAAAAATACAACTGTTGGCCTTCAGTATGAGTCTGATAAGGTTCGACGATTTGATAAGTGTACCCATGGCCATGGAGAAACCCAGCTTGGTCCTCGCGGATATGCCGTTAACATATTTCGCTCAGCCTACGAGGTGTAACGATTGTAAACAAATTCGACGCAATAGAAATGATGACAACTATTCCATGATTTGCACCTGAAGTGTCTAAGCCCTTTTTGAGAGCAGTGAAGTTGGTCAAACTCCAGTCATCTGAATACGTCATAAAACAAGTCCTGTTCACTATTGTGTTATTCTTATGCATTCAAAAGTATTTTCGAACGAGTTAACCACTCCGTGATTGAGATAGTTAGCAAACAGAAAGAGAAATTTAACTCGGATGTGACAATCAGGCGTGTAGCAAACACTTCCACAGGTAATCAGTTGCTAGCAATGACATTACTCGTCCGAATGGACAAACTGATGAGAGATTGTGGCAAGAACTGTTGTGTGTTGCACGATGCCGCTATCGTGCAGTATGGCACGAGTCGAAAACTCATAATCTAAAGGGCGGTTCCTGGTGCCAGGAAACTCAGGAGATAAGAATGACGATTAAACACGTGTACATGCTTTGTGTTGGGCATGCCCATAGAAAGAGCAGCGATGCACTGCTGCCACTAAATGTGAGTACATGTCAGACGTGCAAATTCGTGTTGTGCCATGCGACTAACTGACAAAGCTCTGGCAAAGACAAGCCTCTAGTCCACTGCGTTTTTCGAGAGGAGCTAACTAAGAAACATATCTTAACACGAAATCAGATGAGAATGATGTTCAATTTGTAACTATACAAATGTCAAACAAGTTGTGAACTCTGACCCCTTAGCCGAACAGTCTCCGAAGGAAAAAGCTGGCCAAGAATGACAGATTGTTTTTACTCAACCTTGGTCGTCGTTCAGCTTTTGTTCAAAATCGATTAGGGATTTCTGGAATGGTAAGCCGTATTCTGTATACGTGCAAAACCATCAAGATGTCGCGCACTTAGTTAACGTGCCCACAACATCATAGGGGTGATCTGAGCGGCACTAAACAATTTCAGTTACTTAGGAAAACAGTAGTGAATGTGCAACAGTCATGTTGTGTTTTGTTTTGCTTGTTCGTTAGTACTTCCAATAACCTTGATTCATCAAGGTTGGTTGTTTAGGTCTTGCGTGCGCTCAAGCAAGCTGTTTTCATCACCATCTATCACAAGCACACTCGACGTAGCAGCTGATCGATATTCTGGTTGGCCGGCGTTCGTCGACTCCAGTTCCGCCCGTTATACCTTGAGCATGAGCTTTGCTTAATTGCATTTTCTGCAGTCAGGAAACCACTCCGTTCAAATCATACTTCACATTGCCCATTATTTGCAGAAATTCTGTACGAATACAAAGCTACCATGATGAAATCGAACAGGTTGTTGTGATAAGGTTTATTGAGAGAATGCTGTAACAACAGCGGCAGTACCGTTTTGATCAATGGATCCCACATCAATAAACGATTGCAGTAAAGTGATATTTGATCCAACTGAACACCAGCGTTTGACAATATCCTCTTTATTGCAAAGCATCAGCAACAAATGAACGGGCCACACGAAAAATTATTATTCGAAATTTTAACGGAGCTTCTGTAGAGAACGAACTCGAGACTAATGCTAAGTAATGAACTAGTACTCTTGTAGACATCAGTATACACAAAGTAATCGGTAAGGCGATGTGAAACAGTGCATCACCAACCATACTATGGTCCGCCGCACTGGGTATCACGAACGACTGCGCTGATTGACAGCTGCTGGACCAACAACATCAGAGCAATCAGGACACTCAAGGTCGTTTGTGGTCGTGCTGCTATGGTTGGTGAACCTGAAGCTAGAACATGTTGTAGTCTTCAAACGGCTCTTCTTGTTGCTTAAATCATCATATCGTTCGTTCTCGAAAATTAATTATTGCATAAAGATGGGTAAAATTGTGGCGTCAAAACCACATGACCACCACTAGTTGTTACGGTGCCCCCGGAATGATGTACTAGACATATGTCTGGTAATTATGAAACGGTTCCCCTCTACTGTTCTGTATTAGCTTTCCTGCATATAAACTGAGTGTATCGAGTTTTTGAACTACAATCATGTGAAAATCTGACCCAACCCAATTCCCCTAAATATTCATCCCTCTGCATTCAACCTCCCCTGTTTCTGGACGTCAATTGGACCTTGACCTAGACGAGTTTGTTTTGTCACGTCAATTTGATGGTTGTGCGAATAGCCAGTTGTCGGTCATTGCACTTTACTTGGATGGTGAGTACACCCCCTTCTTGGGAGCTCGGTTCATCCCCATTGTTTTGAACCTGTTGACTGCTCGGAAGAGCTCTTTTGGGTATGAATGCCTTATTATGTGATTATAGTTCATATTTAGCCCGTTCAGCAGCTAAGTGTAATCCACTCCCTGAAAACGATCCGTCGATCGAAACTGTTGAGGTTGTTTAAATATTCAATTTGATAATTTGTTCAATAGTACCGTGGCATTACGATCCGATCTTGTTTTGAATATTTGGGATCGTCGGTTTATCGCTACGCGTTGCTCAACGTCTTCGTGGAAGATCGTACAGTACTCAACAGTGATCCTCAGTCCGCTAAACCCCTGATAATGTCTAACAATGTCAAGAAACAACCCATTCTGGATGGTCAGTCGAATTCAGTCGAGCAAGTCAAAGGTGTTATTGATTCTTTCTCATGCTCTGGTTCCCGTGTTAGTTGTAATAGCCGTGTTCAGGCCGGATCTGCATTGTTAAGGGCTGAACTGAAAGAAAGGCAGCTTAAGGCAGAAGTTGAATTACAGATGGTTTTGTTGCGAACTAGTCAGAACTAGAGGAGGCTAGGCTAAACGCTATGCTAGCTGACGAAGATGATATCTGTGATGAGCATGTGGAGACAAAAACAATGATGGTGGAGGTGAGCGGAATGCTCACATTCACAGGTTTCTTGATGACTGTGGGGTGCGGGTGAATCCGGTTACAATCCGCACCGCAGAACTAGTATCGACCTCGTCACGTGCAGAAGTTGGCTCCGCACTACGTCCACTATCTGCGACCTTGGCGCTGCCAAAGGTTGAACTTGGGTTTTTTGATGGCAACCCGATGACCTAATGGAAATTTGTCCGTCGGTTCGAGAGCTATGTCGAATCTAAAGTGCCGGATGATGGCCAGAGACTCCTTTACCTTATGTATTACTGCAAGGGTCGAGCTAGGGAGTCGATAGATGAGTGTGTCATGCTAGAACCCAACGATGGCTATCGCAGAGCACGACAATTGCTGAAGGAACTCTACGGACAGCCATATTTTGTCGCTAGATCTATGATAGATGGTCTGCTACCCAACGTCAGATATGTAGGCAACAGCGTCGAAGCTTTATTGCAGTTGTCCATACGAATGCAGAACTGTTCTATTGGATTGGGTCAAATGAACTCCATGGCCGACCTCAACTCGGTGACTGCACTGGAGCGTATTGTGAGAGCCCTACCAGATCACCTACAACATAAGTGGGCGGAAACTGCGGACCACATCTTTGGTATGGCACGAGAGCTGTCCTTTGATGAACTGACCGAGTTTATCTCGCGTTGTGCGAGATTTGCACGAAGCAGGTATGGTCAGGTAGTGAATGAAATTGAACGGAAGGAATCGAGGACAGCGCAATGGTCCGAGAGCAGCCGGCAAGATACTAAAAGAGGCTCCTTTGAGTCATCCAGCCTGCTCGTTAGCCGAGACTGGGCCAACGCCCCTGGAGTCAATTGTGTGTTGTGCTCTCAGAAACACACCCTCGAGGCGTGTGAGTCCTTTCTAGCCATGAGTGTACCCATGAGATGGGACAGCTTGCGACGGCTTGGATATTGCTTTGTTTGCCTCAAATTATACCACCGAGCCTCAGACTGCACGGTCAGGTCGCGTTGTGATACTGTCGGCTGTGGCGGGCGTCACCATAGCCTGCTGCACCGCACGCCCGCAGAGCCCGTGGCCGAGACAGCTAGTGGACATCAGGTTACTTGTAATATGGCTAGCACAGCTGAAAAGCATACAAGGCTGGGTATAGCACCAGTGAAAGTCGACTCGATACACGGTCCAATCTCAACGTATGCGTTCTTAGATCCCGGCTCCGACACCACTCTAGTGAAAGAGGATCTACTCGAGCGTATCGGTGTCCCTATCACTCAGTCCATCTTGTCCGTCACAACTATGAACGGGTTAACAACCGCCCGTTGCAAGAATGTCCTCCTGAGGATTGTTTCCTTTGACGGACAAGAGACAGTCGACATCAATACTGCTTATTCAGTGGCCGATCTACCCCTAAGACATGTCCCATCCATAAAAAGGAAGCCCAAAGATGGTCACACCTGAAAGATCTTCCATTCGACGAGATTCACGATGCTAAAGTAACCATTCTTATCGGATATGACGTGCCTGAAGCTCACTGGGTTATGGATCAGAAACTCGGAAAGCGTGGGCAACCCTGCGCAGTCAGATCGCTACTTGGTTGGGTTCTTAGCAGCCCCCTCCAAAGAAAGCCACGAAAAACTGTCTCGAATAATTGTGTCTGTCATGATGGAACTAATCTGACAGAGACGGTCACCAAGTTTAGTACGTTCTCTGCAAACCGAATAACTGCCATACACGATCCGACATTCCCCGATCATTGGCGACACGCGAGGTTGGGAGACAATCCAGCAGATAGTGCTCCTCGTGGGGTACATAATCACTCTGGTAAGAAAGATATCGTCCGTCTGGTTCAGAGGGCTAGCTTTCCGAACGAACTTTCCCTCTTGATGAGGTTGGATGAGTCTGGACAAACAGTTCAGTTGTCAAAGGGAGGTCCACTTCGCAAGTTAAACCCTACTTTGATTGATGGGATGATGCGAGTGGGTGGACGACTGATGCTGGCTAATATGAAGTTTCACCTAAAACGCCCAGTAATACTTCCCAAGCGTCATCATGTGTCAGACCAGACTGCCAACCACCGTCATATGTTGGAAGAGTTTTGCAGTGTGTCACATATCCCCCCGTTAATCAGGCTCCGATTTTGGATTATTCAGGGTGCATCCGTTGTCGAACATGCCATCGGAGCTTGCTTCCACTGTCGTCTTCTGAACGCCATCGCGGGCAAACAAATGATGGCTCACTTGCCACCAGTGCGAATGGAACGGGGTAGGCACCCGTTTGTCAATGTTGGTGTGGACTGTTTTGGTTCACTCAGTGTGAAGCAAGATAGGGGCAGGAAAAAAGTTATGATTGTGTCATAACCTGCCTTCAGTCCAGAGCTGTCCACCTCGAGGCCGCACATTCCATGAGCACCGATTCATTCCTGATGGTTTTGGTGCGTCTCATTGGGAGACGGGGTTGCCCTATTAATGTTTATTCCGACAACAGGTTCAACGTCACCGCTGCAGGCAAAGAACTCAAACGATGGACGAGTAGCTTAGATAGTGCCTCTACCACCAGCAAATCACTACAAAAGCATATCCAATGGCATGATAATCCACCATATGCGACCCATCAGATGGGTGTGTGGGAGCATCTTATACGGTCGGTTCGGCGCATCCTAGGATCGATCTGTGCCGAACAAACCCCCGACGACGAAACCCTGTCTACTCTTCTTGTCGACGTGGAAAGAATGTTGAATAACAGACCGTTAGTGCCTGTTACATCGAATATTCAAGACGGGCTGGCATTACCACCCAATGATATGTTGCTTGTGCGGGATAATAATAGAATTCGCCCCAATCAGACGACATTACAACTGTTTAAACATAAGTGGAAACAAACCAATTATCTGGCTGGACTCTTCTGGAGTCGCTGGACGAAACAGTACCTCCCCACCGTGAAAGCACGGCAGATGTGGATACGTACAGAACGCAATTTCCGTCAGAGAGACGTCGTATTGATAATTTCATAACCCCTATCAAGAAATACATGGCCTTTAGGTGTGATAGTTAGTTGTGACGCTGACAAGGACGGTTTAGTGCGGACTGCCGTGGTGAGGACTAAGTCCGGGGTAGTAAAGCGAGATATCAGACGTCTGTGCCTATTGGAGGAAGGAGTGACGTAGGCGGGATGAGTGCAGCTGACACCTAGTCCGTATTGAGAGTGCAAGGTATGAGTCATGGAGAACGGCTTGTGCCTAAACGCGCTCTTCAATGTCGGGCATTCAAGGAGCTCAAGAAATGGGAGTCATTGTGGTGGGCTTTCATTGCACAATAGTTCCTTGGGATTTGTGTCGCGCCCTAAGCCTGATAAATGTTAGGTCCGAGGTCTTTCGACCTAGTGACTAGTTAGGTTGGGAACCAGAGCTGTGTGGAACCACCATTCTGCGAGCAAACTTCGGCCGTGTTCGGATTTTGTGGCCCAGTGTATCAAATTTTGAACTGCTATCATGTGAAAATCCGACCCAACCCAATTCCCCTAAATATTCATCCCTCTGCATTCAACCTCCCCTGTTTCTGGACGTCAATTGGACCTTGACCTAGACGAGTTTGTTTTGTCACGTCAATTTGATGGTTGTGCGAATAGCCAGTTGTCGGTCACTATGCTTTAATTGGGTGGGGTGTGCAGTCCCTTTTCTGGAGCTCGGCTCATCCCCATTGTTTTGAACCTGTTGACTGCTCGGAAGAGCTCTTTTGGGTATGAATGCATTATTATGTGATTACAGTTCATATTTAGCCCGTTCAGCAGCAAAGTGTAATCCACTCCCTGAAAACGATCTGTCGATCGAACCTGTTGAGGTTGTTTTGAATATTTGGGATCGTCGGTTTATCGCTACGCGTTGCTCAACCTCTTCGTGGAAGATCGTACACTGAATGACTTTCTGATGAAAAAAATTGGCATATTGCCATTCAGCCCCTACCATGATTGTTTCAAGGCAATTGCCAATTCATCCGTCAACGTGTACAACCTGACATCTTTGCATAACAGCCCAACCACGAGGCCCCACTGAATTCTGTGAGGGTGGGATTACGAATACCAACCGACTAGTCCAGCACCATAACCTCTGGAAGAAGTAGCGGACTAGTGATATGAACTAGGGATTCGTCTTGCTGGAGAATTACGGTCTCTGATCAATTTGTTGAGTCTGGAAATATGAACACACATTATATGTTTTGTATACCACTGTTAGCGTAATTAGCTCATACGTCGAAATACCACACACACAACCAGCTGTCGTCCGTTGTCATTTCGCCGACCAAAACCCGCGTTTCTTTCTTGAACAGGGCATCAGCAGTTTCTATATACAACAGGTCCGTTTAGATTATCTTTCTCATCACCACAGTAAACGTAATGTTGAAAATGAATCCAACAGCTTTTATATACGTTCATACTAATCGACGTTGTACTCAGTATTGACTCCAAGTTACAATTGTTCTCTTTTTCCTATATCACGGCCTCAGAGTTTTGTCTGTTACCAGATGCACATCTTGTAGAATGAGGTTGACTATGAGTGTCGATCTGAGCTCTGGAGCACGTCTTGTTGCATTGGAAGCTAATCTTGCTACTCGCCACTTCTCTTTGTTCTTCACTCTCTTGACTCTGATTGCTGGTTTCTTCAAAAAACGCGCTATAGTGTCCCTTTCCCTCCAGAACGTTCTGGTACCCTCTCTTTTGTCCAGCAATACCTGTTGTAACCCTATGAAGAGTCTTTTTCAAAGCTGTCAGTTGGTTCCCTAGTGGAATGACACTAACCGAACACTTGCATACTGAAGTGCTGTAGTCACATAGGGTACACGATGAAAACACCACCAGAACAACTAGTCAACAGTAGTATATACTCAGTGATGGCAGACTTGAAGTTCAAGGTGTCTGTTGTCTGCCAGTAACATCGGACTAGCACATAAGCTCGACAGCACCATGGTAAAATTGGGTGGTCAGTGATTTTTATCAGTGGCCAATTTGTCGGTTTGGCTAGATCATTCAGCCTTTATAACCACTATTGAAACGATTTCATCCCACTGCACTCTAACATCTGCTCATTTCTGACGAAAAACTGTAGTTCTGATCGGGATACTGAGAAAGATGTCGCTGAAAACCGGGGTGTCTTCAAACTGGGTGCTGTATTGACCCTCATGAGTCCCGACTTTTTGTCACCTTTTATAGTTTACGTCAGCTTATTCAAAAATTAGTCAATTTTAAGTTTGTGTTGTTTCAAATACCGAACCAACTGTTGGCAGTTAAAATTCTCCACCTTATCAGGATTGAGAGCCACATCGGGAAATGTGGATGCGTCCCTTCTTTCCTCTGGGTGATAATGGGATCATCAGTTCTAACTCGACTACTCAAAGAGGCCATGTCAAACTCAGGAGTAATACCATCTGGACTTGGCGGTCTGAGTTGGATGGAAACCAGTTCGAACACAACCCTAACCGATGTGTGTGTGTGTGCACTTCAAGGATAACAAATAATTGCGTCTAACACACCAAAACGCATGCACACTTCCACTGAGCGTTTTGTGCCATCGTGAAACACACGCGCACGCATGCACCTCAAGGTCACAGCTGTGGTTAAAAGTCCAAAGTTAACAACAAAAGTGCAACTTAACATGCCAGATTTGCATCGATTTGAATGAGATAAACCCAGCAATAACCGTATCTTTTACACCGCTCAGTGACCACACTTTTAGTAATTTGAAAATCATACTGTCGTTGCTTGGAGCACATTATAAATTTCACTACTACGTGTGAATATACACAATACATAGAAATCACAATCCCACGAGCTAGATTTGAAACCAAACGGTTGTGAGGTGTCGATTTCGAGTTCACACAACCGCTACCTGTTAAATAGATGATGAGGTAGTATGACTGAGCATGGTAGGCGTTTTTGGATCAACAGCCTTGCTGTCCGTTACTGTTAGATAACAAAGCTGATGACTGAAATCACGTCATGAACCAGTCCGACTCATTGTTTGGATTAAACGAGGTCATTCTTGCCTACCGACCCATCAAGAAGTGATCACCAGTGAAGCACCCTAATGTAATCAGTGTGTGCTATAAATCACACGTACTCACAAATAGCATGATGTACCGAACTGAGGTCCCGTATCCAAATTGCTTCCAACCGGTACATATGGAGAAAACAACAAAAAGCATTAAGTGCTTTTATAATCGTTTTTACTCGTTTATTTAGACTCATTTAACATTCATAGTAAATGGCGGGAGCAAATTTGCTCAGTGTATGTCTGTGATTGTCAACTTGGTGGGAACACAAAAAAAGTGTAGTTGTCAGGTCTTTGTTGTAGTGATTTCGGATGAGGAATAAGCATGGGACTCTGATGAAAACCGTAATCCGACCATCAATAAAAGCGTCCTAGCCATCGGTCAACATCAACCAATTCGACTACCGTTCTTTACAAACCTGACCATTTTGCTATGTCATTCGAAGTTGGCTATATTGTAGTCTTAATCAAACGTCTAGATGTGTAAAAGTTGAAACGTGCACAAAGCCGATCGATCAGTTTTCATAAAAGAAACTACATTGTCCCCACTACGCCTAGAAAGGATCTAGTGCTTCTGTATGTTTACTTCGCTATCGTCGGCAGATATATGACTGCTTCTGATGATGTAGACAGGTCGTCAGAAAGGAAGAACCTGTTTGGTACGGGTATCAAATGTCAGATACCGAAATGGCTGTTAAGTTCGGGGATCGGTTACGCAACCAATGCTATAATAAAACATCTTCCGCATATCACTCCTCATGTGGATCCACGAGTCACATTTACAGTGCTATTCAAACTCAAACTAAAGCCATTACTGCATACCCAGGAGGTTATGTGAATTCATCGATTAAATCCTAACTTGTGTGCATAAAAACAGCTACCGACAAATCCTCATTGGTTTGCTGTAGATTCAAATGTTGCCGCTCAATTTTGCACTGTATTTCGAAACCAGTTTTTGGGACGGATTCACTGCCTAATGCTTTTAATCCCATTCCAACCGGTACCACTTGGCAGACACTGTTTTAATTCCGCTTCGGTTGTGTACCTTGTCTAACAACATCGTCAATCCTTTTAGCTTTAACTAGTAAGCACAAAACATGCATCATTTCAGCCGTGTTGCATCAGTTTCATGTCGCGTATCATCCAATGCGGTTCAGTTGCATCAGGCCATTTCTATCTTGTTCACATAAGCAACAAGATCATACTTACATTAACCAGACATTAATCGTGTGAAGTTTGTATGAGAAACCAAAAAGAGATGATTGAAATAACACTGATTTGGAAATTTTTTGAAAGTTTGTTACATTTTTCAAGTGTATACATCACCTAGAAGAAGCTTTACGTACAACATCGCATCCACGAAGGGAAAATGCTTGCGCACAGTCCAATAAAACTAAACCCATCTAATAAGGTTTAAATGTTAAATTATGGATGTCTAAAGTCTACTTGAAAAGTTAGTAAGGTTACTCTCAGTTTAACCGTTACTTAGAATCTCACAGCAGCACTACAGTACGAACTGCACACCGCTTGTAATTCACCACAATAATTGTATTCCGGTAGAAATTACGGCCAGTTTACAGAAATGCCTCGTTCAGGGCTAGTTAGCAGAGTACATCACTGCCATTAACGGAGTGCGAACTCTGGATACACTGTCGGAATTCCCGAATGAACGGTTAGCAATCGAAGCTAACAGAACAGTTACAGTGTGACCTCTCAAGGCGATCATGCAATCTCTGAACTACTCACAAAAGAATGTGGCTGAACGTTCACATTTGATGATTCGGTCGTGCCTAATGTGGGACCAATGGTGCAGTGGTCAACACGTTTGCCTCATGAAAGCGTGGTCGGAGTTCTAGTCCCGGTCGTGACAAGGATATGCACTACTGACGAGTTCTAATGACAGTGAAACTCGAGTCGAGTGCCTCTTTTTGAAAAGAGATGACTGAAACGTCTGTGAAAGTCCAACAGCCTCGATCAGCTGCAAGTGACTTTTAACAACCAATAATGTGAAATTTTCAGACTTTAGTGACGAATTCTTGTTGCCGTTTCGACACTTTCTCTGAGGTTCATTCCCCTCCCCCCGAGTGTAAATTAAAACAGCTTATACAAATTAGGTTCCCCCCGGCGCAGTTCGCTTTTTTCAATAGTTCGCCTTACCGTTCATGATGTTCACCTGCGCACGCAAATTTTGGACACTATTTTACATCACCTGTCCTAAAGTGCCTACACTTGGAGATGTCCAAGAAAGTTTGTTTTGGGTGGCCCATCGTGTCAATCATCCAAAGGTTTCAATTTGTCAACAATCACCTAGCGACCCTCATCATAGACGAGTTCCTGGACAGTTAAAGAATTGTCAATTATAACTACAGAATGCTTACACATCGATGCTGCTATAGCATTCACAGCACAGAACACTTGCCTTGATTTGGGTCACTGGAAAGGAATGTCGCCAACAGGTAACGCACTGACGGACAGGATTAGCCGATCCACACTCGTTTCACGAGCTTCCCACCCGGTCACCACCACCATTACGAGAATTTTGCCGTCAACTAGTCCACATTGGAAGCTCATGTGCAGTAGCCAATCGGTCAACAAGGGGGAGATGAGCCACCTGCGTGTGCGAACTTCAGCGCCAGTACGTACTAAAATTTAGTCCTTCACCTCAATTTGGGTGGGAGCACCATGGAAAGAATTGCAATGATAAGTGTAGGTGGAATGTTGCACTTGGCACCTTTTATCGGGTGAACATATGTGCAGGTGTGCTAGAGAATTAAATAGGTGACAAACCGAGGTGTGGCTGGTGTAGTGGTAACAATAGAGTGTGTTCTGTCCGGGAACTCAGACAAAGCTCTAAACAGTGGAGTGTAGTTCAGTCGTGTTCTTCAAATTATCGGGTAAATGGATTCATATTTATCTACACTCCATGTGCAATAGTGCTGGAGTAACTGCGACTTTCTGAACGAGACTTGATTTGTCGTATGAATAATCAAAGTATCGAAAGATAGAGTTTAAGTCGGTGTTAGAAAAGACACTGATGAAATACTGTCATCCAGAGAGTAAATGTGGTGGTACATTAGCGTCTATGATGACCACTATAGATGTGGTGTGATTGTCCAAATTAACTCAACGTAGTAAGTCTGAGTTCAGACCTCAATCTACACTTACATTTAAATTTAAGCATAATTAAGTTGAATCCTGTCGACCTCCAAGTCTGGTGACTCCTCCTGGTTCGTTACCCGTTGGTGACCATTGAACACGGACATATTTGAGCAGGAGAGTTAGAACCAGCACCCAATTCACAGTAACATGAAATGCTTGGCATGAAAAACAGATTCACGTCATTTCCTTCCACACATGTTATCCTACCTTCGGTGTGAATAAGATAATATGAAATATGTTTATCTACCACTCTTCATGTACAGACCGATTTGTGTAAATCTCCGAACAGAACTACTTCCCTCAAACTTTAAACTCGTCATATTTTCTAATCGATCGGACCCGATTTGTCTGAGCAAATGATACAGCTCGATTGGTGAATTCTATAGTTTTTCTGTTTGTCTATATGCTATATTCTGTTTGTTTCATCTACACACCACTTGCCAAATCTTGTCAACGGTTTGTTGTCTTGTCAATGATTCACTGATGGTTTATGCAGCTTTTCGGTGATTAACCTAATACTGCCCTGAAGTCTGATAAACATTTGTTTTCGGTTACAAACCTCATGGATGCAGTCGAATTTAAGATGATAGTACATTGACAGACTGTCTTGAATGAGGTCATGCCTTACAGAGAGTTGGTGTAGTCGCTGATTTTTGTATGGTTCACTTTGATGTGCTGTTTTCAGGGAAATATCGCGTGTACAAAGACTTTGTTTTTGTTTGTATGCTGTCGTTGCCACTGTTGAGGCTAGTACTCATGATCAGCAACGATGGTGGTGGTGAATTCTGTCGGGGTGTTCGTGCTGATCGTTTTTATAATGTTGATGACGTCTGTGATGGTGTTCTTGTTGGTATTGACTGGAGGGATGTTGGTTGTATTGGTGGCAGTTTTATTGATGACGGTGGTGATGAGAGTTAACGATGTTGAGGCTGACACTATTAACTACACCAGTTTACTACGGAGTCTCGTCTTTGTAATGGTTATGCACCTTGTGAAACATCTGCCTTTTGATATGCCCACAGATTCCGATACGCAGTTCTACAATACCCTTTGTTTACGTCATATTTATCCAATCTGATGGACTGACTGCTTATACGTGATCCACGATCAGTCCAGAGGGAACGGATAGTCTTAATACCATACGATTCTCTAAGTTTGGATGAGGAACCAGATTCTTTGATGGCCGGTAAATTTTAATAAGTTAAATGAAAGAGGCAGGACAGATAGGCAACTGAATTTCAAGTGTGGTCTGAAATCAATGATAGAAAGTTGTGCGGTGGATCTGGGACTGAGATATCGGGTTTGTCTTCAGTCACCCAGTGGATTAGTAGGGTGGACATGAAAACATGAGGCAAAGATGTGAAACCATGCGGAGAACAATAGGACAATTCTACGTGAAAAGTTAAGACTGTTTTTGTTGAATATTTAAAAAACGTTTATTAAAAAACATCTATGGTGGATGAGTTCTAGTCTTTTGGTTATTAATGTTTGTTTCGTCGTACACAGTGCTTTCCAGTAACTTGTTTCCATTGAGTTACAGCTCACTGTTCCATAATGTAGACGCCCTTAAATGAATAACCGACACCATAAGCTGCGTAGTAAATCAGTGAGTCACGACTGTTTTACTCCACGGGTTCTGTGAGCTCTTCAGATGGTCTCGCTTTCGGATGTGTGGTTTTGGTTTTACAAACAATTAACACATTACCCTCACTCACCGCATACTCCATATTAAGTATCTTCGGCTTGAACAACGTGACTAATAGACACTCTAAACAGCTCCCTTCAAAAACACGCACTAAACACGAGTTTTCCTCCTGGTAAGTCCCGCCAACTGTACATAAACTTGTTACGAATGGAACTGGAGCTTTGGTCTCGTTAGTAAAAGCAACCGCGTTGACCACTAGGCCTCATATTAAACATAACCGATTTGACGCATCGACACAATCAGCAGCGTTGGTTCTTTAGTGAAACCCAAAGTCAACCTGAATGGAAGAGGCACCATCAAATGTCAGTATGTTCCGTTTGTGTTAACCAATTTTTAGCCAATTACTGGTGTACTTCACACTCTCAAAAGACTAATTCACTTCTGGATTCCAGGATAACAAAAACGGCGAGAGACTGTTCTCTTTCACTTGGTTGTTGTTTTTCTCTCTCTGCAAATGAGTATTGATAACCTCAGAACACTTCAACCCTTTCAGTAGGTTTGTCTGTAATGCAATCAACACTCCAAATTTTATGACAATCCTATGGTCTTTTAAGCATTCACACAGGTGATATCAGTGTATTGCACATTGAATCAGAATGGTTGATATGTATGTTTAAGAGCAGAAAGCACAGGTAGTTTGTTTGGTCGTAGTTCAAGAATGATGATAACGGATTCTGGAAGACTTGTCAACATTGTGTACTAAGGATATGAAAGTATGATACATTGCTGACAGCATAAATGAAGTTAAATCTTGAGGGGATTACAGTAGGTGTAACAACATAAGCTGAGTCTTTGAGATATGCTTAGTTCAAAAGCGGATCTCTGAAATGAACCCAAGATTTTACCCAAATACGTCTACAGTATCATCTAAAAACGCATGAATAACTGCAGTCACTAAAACTGAACAGTCTGCGATGATGGTTTAGTCCAACAGAATCAAAGGTTTCCGAACGGAGTCAACAGGTTCATTTGTGAACAGTGGAACAAATAGACCAGGTCGAGATTGGCTACCGGCGCCACAGACAACTAAACAAATTAGTTTACTGAAACAAAAACGGGGTGGGCAGAATATAGGGAATGGTGAACAGTATGAATTCAGGATTTGCACCTTCGGGTGTATGGCGAATCTCGGAATCACCAGGACAGTGGCTATGCTGCGGAACATCTCCATGGTCTGAGTGGAATCAGTGAAATAAACACCTTAACTGTTAGTGTCTACTTGTCATAGTCTGTAACTGGTCAACGATTATGAATCAGTTCCTAAATGTCACTAGGATGCAGAGCTACATAGGCAACGAAATTCACGAGGTGTCGGCCTGGAAACCTTTTTGATGCGTCAGATTTCTTGCGGCGATAGTCGAACGACGGAGATAGTAGACACAGATGCCCAAAAGATGTTCCATTATTAACTGGAATATATCAGAATACAACGGTGGTTTGAGTTATATAACACTGTGTATGTGGCATAATCCGATTTGGAGTTCGGTCAGTTGAATAACTGAACCAACGTTTCCCTTGTATTGTCGTGAGGGAGGGCTCTGAGGATCAACAGCAAAGAAGTCGTCAACTTTTTGGAAGCCTACGGGTTTTTATCAAAGGTTACGGAGGTTTCATATATGTCTAAAGAATGATTTCAATGAAAGGGAGAAGTGAACTGGAAAAACCATGCAGAAGTTTCAGTAAAAGATCGTTGCAGTACGATGGAACCATGGTGCCTACATTGAACTGTATGATAATGTTGGTTGCTATTATCAAGCTTTATCAAGCGTGAGCGATCGAATAGTCGAAACTAATCTAATTAATATTATGATGGGCTGAAGATGTAAACAACACAAGAAATGTCAATGCAGGCTACTGAACCAATTATTCATTGTTGCTACTAATTCTAATCACTATCTCCATCTAATACTTTTGCGTTTGTCTTTTTAAACCAGTGTTTCTTCAGTGTTACAAATCATTTTTCATTCGAGCAACAGAACGATCACAATATTCCGACCGATTTCATATCCTCACAGACCGTTCAACCTGAACGGTCTTGCACGTGGTGTCAGCTTACCAGTAATGACTATTCTCAGCACATCAGTCCTTACAATCACAATACCAGATGTTATATAGATGATTTTTCTTGCCATTTCCGAAACCGCTTTCTGAAGCTACAACACTAAGTGACCTGCGGACGACATCCATTTTTGTCCTGACATACTCAATTTGGCATACCCTATGACAGTTCACCATGTCAGCAATATCAATTGTTGACTGTGACTTACTATATGTTCTACCATCTAGTAATTCCACCACTTTTTATCTTTCACGTGATCTCACCAACATACTAACAGTAATTGAATTTTTCAATTTGTCTTACTGAAACCATCCGATTTTTCACGTTTTTTTCTTTCCAGGTGTTCAACGTAGGATGAAATGCCCACGAACATTCTCAATATCATCCCATACTGAAAAGGTGGTCAGGTTATCCGTGTTCTGGCCAACGATTTTATAAATCAATTTGTCAGGCAACTACACTGAAACAAGTTTGTCTAATTCTCGATGATAAAAGTCTGGTGTAATTTCTGACTGTATCGACCTTTCGATCATCGCTCGTAAACTAGCAGATGCTGAAGCACGGAATATCAATAAAAGCTGGAACAGTTAGAAGGTCAATTGGTAGAAGAATACTCGTCACAGAAACCTAACTAAAGGTTATACTTATTTGAAAAGAAATCCGAGATTTCTGTCCCAAAAACATACCAGCCGTGGCAATTCACTCCAGAAGATGGTTACACAATCGATGGACTCTGTTCTGTTCTACGCCGTAACCCTCTTGGTTTCCTGCGAAAGGAACCGAATTGTGTGCGATCTGAAAGAATGTGGAAACACGTTTGTCTCATTCCAGCTGATTGAGATGTTGTTATTATTAATATTATGAAACCAACTGCCGGTTGGGATTGTTTTCGGTTTCATGTGAAGTTGTAAACATATTTGACTGACTTGGTCAACTCGTGTACAACCGCTGCGCAATGTCCAACCAATGAACGCCACTCCAACACAGTCCACCTCGCCCCACCCCGGTCAACCCTGCCCTACCCTGCACACTGTTCATGCCAAGGTCACCGCCATCATCCTTTGCCCAAACATTGCTGTCCTTGGTTTGTAGAGCCCAAACAACAAATATGACCTGGATTGCAAACAGAAAAGTACATCGGCGCGCGCGTAAACGACCAACCGGTCGCGATTGGGAGTAATCGGTTGCGGGAGAAAACTTCTGTTTCAACATTAAGGTGATGAGAACACGGCCAACCGGTTGCCAACATTGTTATTATTGACGTCGTTGTTGATGTTTTCGTGTGATAAACCAGATGGCTTCAGTCGAAAGGCCAGGAAGCAGACAAAACCGTTTACATTACCGGCATGTAACAGTCGGAGGTTATCCGCGGACGCATAGTCGTGTTCGTCCACATGGTGAAAAAACGTCCCCAATGACATCAACAACCGAGCACCACGCTGCCTTTAGTGAATTTGTGTATCCAACTCACTTTGGTAATCTGTTCCTTATTTACTGTGTTGTAAGAAATCAGATGAGCAAATCCAGAACGCGAACACCTTGTTCACTACTTTGACGTTCTCATGCATTCACTGAATATTGTCTTACAAATGGTGAGAAAATGCGTGGCAGGCAATTTTGCGAAAGCGATTATCTTGGTTGTATATCGTTATCAAATTGGCTTGTGCCACCGTTTGCATTACTAATTAACGTGTACGTGGTCAAATAAATCGTCTTAATTGCGCGAAGTATCGTGGCAAAAGAAGTAATCGGTACAACTTACCAGAGTGTGATCACTCGAGTGGAAATTTATGCAAACAGTGTGGACAGATTGTCAAGTGTATGTGTGTATGTTAGCTTAACAGATGTGAACCAAAAACGAACGATGCTAATGTATAGATGGCAAACACATTGTGAAGAAACCTGGCCTTCATCCTAAACTGCTAAAGAAGAAGCGTTCGTTCATACTGCATATTTGTTATCAATCAGTATGTAACGAATGGCTGATTCAGGGGGTATTCAGAAATCAGTGCAAAGGGATCTGACAGCACGTATCCACTGCTGATGAAACCTTGTGTAAATCTGTTTTCTAGCTTACTGAGGAACACTACTGGCCAAACACTCGAAGGAAGATTAATTCACAAGAAGTAAGCTTTAGATATATTCGGTCACCTGGTTAAGCGTACACTCCAGTACACCGTTCCACGAGATTCCATACTAGAACCCTTGCCCCTTGGTCTGTTTTCGTTTGGGATCCCCCACCACTACTATGCGCTGTAGACAGTGTAGTGCACAGTCTAGCTGAATTTTAGAAGCTATAAGTTGTACTAAGCACACCACACCTTTGGTCTGAAGACAACTCGCCTCCGATTAGTTCCACTGGATACAGAAAATGCACCTGCTCAGTACGGCACGAATTACCCTCTTGAAGGTGTAAACCTGGGTGCTACTACATGCGAACGCGGCAGGCTTGTCTCAAATGATCCTAGCCTATCTCCCACCAGTATGCCAATGGTAGAAAAACTCAACTTTGTGCTCAGGTTACTCACCAGAGTGTTTAGACGGTTGTGCTCAGACTGGTTCACTGTTACTTTCGATTTGCCCGTGTGCCCACATCCTCAGCTAAATATTCAAGTTTATCTTCCTTATTACTGATATTTTAGTCAAGAACGTACAGCATAGCCAACCGGTTCTAACACTACATACCTTACACTGCCCATGATAGGTTGTGCAAACTAATGCTGTTCTCAGTGTGGTATCGGCATATCAGAGGAGATTTGAGTTTGGCAAATTGGATCCTCCATCAACCTCAACGTCCCTTAAGAAATATACTCATCTCTAACCAAACTAACCACCTCAAGGATAACTTGCCAGAATTACACCAAATGAACCGTTTAACTCGTTGAGAACAATCTTTTAGCGTCCGGGTTTTTCCAGTTTGGGACAGCCTACCAGAGTCTATGGTTACTGGGTCGCACGTAGCTGAATTCAAGCGCAGTCATGATAGACATATTCAAGACACCAAACACAGTCGTTGCCATAGAATGGAAACATCTTCGCCTTCTCACTAATAATGCTAGCGAGATATATATTGCAATGGGATTGTTGCATACCTGACAGACAATAGCTGGATTTATTTTCCGCACGATAACTTTAGAATTTCCCCTTCACACAGTGAAGAACTCAAGTCTCCTTTGATATGCAGTTTACCTTCGTCGACCGCCTGTGTCCAATCGTCTGAGCTGCAAATAAATTGTTATCACGAGAGAATCAACTTAAAAATCTTTATTGGGCATCAGGCAACAGAACAAATCTGATGAACTACTTTTGGAAATGGCAGTCAACCAAGCTCTCTGTGACCTTTAAGGCAACCTCAAATAACGTAGTGGGCCCGCAGTTGGTGGACCCACTGTGTTCACCGGCTTTAAAGATGAGTGATACCGTGTACACATTCAAGACTTTATGAAGCTTGCCATCTGGGGAGAAAAATAGATCACGAAGTCCACAGGACGGTCTCGACATATTTCCTCTCAACTCATCCCAATGTACTTACATTCTGTTTCCGTTCATGAAGTGTAGTCAACAGGAAAAACCCTATGGTGCCTGCTTCACTCTTTACATAAATAATAAACCTTTGTCTCAGACGTTTACTGTTGAGTAGCTGTAAAGTACTTTGACTGCCAACACGGCATAGTCACTTCGTGTTAGTAAAGTTTTTACTGAATCGCGTAGGCTTTCATTCTATGTCCGACGCTTAACTTTTCTCCCGATTCTCCACCATGTGGTCAGTCGTTTTATTAAGGCTTCGAACGTATTGTAAACCTTTCCTTTGGTCTGTTGTCAAAGGACTATGAAGGTTTCGTCAGATCCTTAAAGCATCTGTTAAGTTCCACAGGACCTCATCACAAACAACTCACCAATTCTGTTGTTCCCCCATCATTCGAAAATGTGCAAACAGTTTTTAACAAACCTTCTATCGGACACAACTCTTATAGTTGGATCTTTCAAAGTGTAGTTCCACATCGTCAACTAGATCCCCGTTCAAACGTTTGTTTGCTTGCAGCCGGTCATAACATAATTCCTCTTCTTCCTCATTTAGTTCGACTTCTAAACGAACCAAAACTTATCATTCTTGAGTTGACCTCAAAACCAAATGATATCGAGTGCGGCCGCTTTCCTTAATTTGTTCTTGAGTTCCAGAGTTATACATACTATTTTACGGACTAACCACATTTATTGAAGTCCTACATTTGCTGAAGATGTCAGTATGCAAAAAAAATCCGAAACTCTCTCGAGGTGTATGAATCATTGTATTGACTTGACTTATCTTGACTTGAGATGACTTGAAATGTTGTATGAAATGACCTGTAGCCCCACTCAAAGAAACGCGATTACTAAGCTGATGGATCATCTGGGTTTCTCAGTTGCCATGGTGTACGAACTTTCACGAAGATGTTGAGCAACATGTAGCGGCAAACCGGTGATCCCAAATAATCAAACCAAGATTGGATCACAATGTCACCGCTGAACAAATTATCAGAGTGAATTAGTAGACAACCTCAACAGTTTTGATCGGCTAATCTTTCTCGGGAAATGAACTACAATCTGGTGTGGAATAGGCTAAAAATGAACTATAATCACACAATATGACATACCCAGCAGACTTCTACCGAGCAGTCAACAGGTTCAGAACAATGAGAACGAGACGAGCTCCAAAAAAGTTGATGCACGCACTCAAGCTACCTGCACAAGTATTCAACTGAGGTAACAAAAACTGTGTCAAGGTCCAATTGACAGCCACCAATGGGACAGGTAGAATGTAAATGGGTAAACACTTGGGAGGGATAAGGTTAGATCGAGATTTCATGATTCAGATTGGAAAACCGATATACATAGTGATAGGCAATTGCAATTCTAACACACGTGTTCACAACCAGCCGTACTCATTAGCTGTGCCGTCATTTTTCCTGTATGGCGATTAAGATGTGTCTGACTCAGAGAAAATACAGTCAAATAGGCCTATTCACGCTGAGTATTGCCTCAGCAGATTGCCTCTGGATTGAGTACTTCTCAGATATCAGTTGGGAGAAGGTTCGTAGAAGCCTAGAACTCCCACTAGATTGTCAGTTTCACATCAACTATATACACAATAGAAAAAAGCGCATTGTAACAAATGAGTGATCACATCATGCTCAATTGTCTGTGATCTCAGTGTTTCCTATATTGTTTTAGATATACAAGGTCGTACGGTCAAAGATTAGCTGTTTCCTCTTCTGGTGCTTGGCACGAATTTCCGCAAGCCAACTTACGTTTCCAGTTTTGAGCGGAAATGCACCGTCCACCCTCAGTCACCTTAAGCTCAAAATGTTATCTATGACCAATTCAGGGCTATCTTCACCCTACAGGACTGTAATGCTCGCAAGAACCGATACCCCAAGCCTCACTAAAGGTTTGTTTATGTGAACTAAATCGCCTGTAAGTATAAATATCATTATTTGAGCTTTTTCCCATACTCCCATCACCTATGTAATCAAAATGGAGCGTAGGGATCTTACTTGAAAAAACAATTGCCTTACATTTGGGAGTACTGAACTACGCAAAAACACAACAGTGCAAAAACATGGTGGCTGTATACCTACTCATAGTTTTCTATCTCGGTCAATTGAGTTTTCGTTCGTTCAAGGTCTTCGTGTACAACGTTACTAGAACGAGATGGAACGTAGGAAGCGAGTAGCATATACACAACGATCCAGACGTAATGCTTGGGCGCCCATCTAATCATGACCGCACCCGGTATTGCCCCAGATCGACAGATATACCATGTGTGTTCGGAAGGAAGACGCTCAAACAAATGGTTTTATGGTCCTTTTATCATCAATTTTCATTCGACTCAAATCAAATTGTCATAGTCGATAGAAAGTTCATGTTGGTATGAATTATATTTATTTGCGTGTTTCGAATACCATACATTTGCTCGACTTTGCGTAAGTTGTCTTTCAAGATGCAGGAAACGACGCTTATGTGAAACTTGCAAACTAACGACTTCTCATTCACTCACGCCTGTCTGTGTTAGGAACACCTGTGTCATAAACTTGTTCTGATGGTACAAAAAGGTAATGAACTCTGGAAGATACTACACAACAGTCCTATTAGGTGAGGTACACAAAATTAATATAGTTCAAGGAACAAACGTAAATAGAAACTGTTGCTTTTTGGTCCCCTTCGAATTGTCATTCACTAGCGATCTAATACATCTGTGAAACGGACGATGATGGTAGCGGAGTATGGTGTTATTGAGCATGGATGGTATAAGCAATGGTAGGATGCTGTGTGAATGCCTCTCAAATCAGATCATGAATGCTTACATACGGCAATCCTCAACAAAGTGAGTGAATCGAATGGATGCTCTAAATCATGACCAAAAAATAGGCAGATCGGCCCAAACTAATGCACGTTCGCCGCACCACACGAGCGATCAGCAAGCGCAATCTCATTCCAGGCCATTTAAGTTACGAAATACAATGTCCTTAAATAAACCCCAATAAAGTCGGATTCGTTTGAAAATACCCATCGAGCACGACAAACTAGTGAACAGGGTTTGTTTTCTGTGTCTGATCATCAGGCCAGTTACAACACAATACATGTGAAAACAGCAACTGCACAGGCAAGCTCACAATTTGAAACGACGATTACGTAACCGATAACAAACACACACACCCCAATCTCTGTTGACTGTTTTTTTGGCTCACCCTAGTTACTGTTTTCATATTTACTATGTGTTTTGACTAGTCTGATAATGAAACACAGAAAAAGTCTTGTTCGCTACTTCGTCATGCTGAATTTCAATCTGTTCATCAAGAATCAGTTTCTTTTACATCTAGCTCGAAATTTGAGTCTGTTCATCCGCATTCACCAGAAACGTATCGCGTAGTGGGACAGAAATAACGTGGACCGTCGAGCACAATGAAGGAGCTAATATAAAGTCGAACGTGAAATCCCCAGTTCATAAGTTGCCAATTGTGGTCTGGCCACTTTTTGTCGTTCAGTCTAAAAGTACCGTTCCGCTGCAATTTTCAATTGTTCGTACAGTGTGTGCGAATCTATATTACGAAAGCTTCTGGAATGTCCTTTAAGTTAGTCTAGTATGATGCCATAACTCCATTAAATGTACTGTCCTTCACTAGAATATTGCACGCCGCTTGTTCATACTGGGTTTTGGTCCCATTGAACTATTTGTTGTGTTGCCGTATCCGGCGTTAAATACACATTGTCGACTGGATAACGAAACATTTATAAACTGACAGATTGATCAAATGGAAAAGGACTCTATGATACGAACAACCGGTCTGTATGACCAACTTTCGAAGGAACATTCCCCGTCACAGGTTGTTTGTTACTGTTGTAAAGATGAGCATAGCACTGCCGTATGGATTATGAATCTGTGCATTCTCAACAAGAGGGACGGTCAAGAACGAACAGACAATTGTCATAACTGCTTTCGGATCAATAAGGCAGATATGACAAAACTAGAAACCACTTAAGACCGAGTTAAGCTGTACTCGAAAGCATATCGTGGAAGTGACTTCGCCCTGTTCTTCATTTAAAGCTTCCGATATGTGAATAGTTTTATCCGGTGACATGCACTTTACAGTCCCTACTCCGAAGGTGCTTCTGGCTGAAGGTCATCTGTGGTAACCAAACGGAAACCTTAAATTTTTACTAACTAATTTATTATTCACATACGGTTCACGTTCACTTAAATAACCTGTCTTTATTCTCACAAGTAAACATTTAAGCTTGCCAGTTTGTTGTAGCCCGTATGCATTAGGTGGTGATCATCCGAACGAACTATCAACTGGAACCACCCGTGGTTAAATCCGAATGCCGGAATCTCAGAATTAGCACATGTCCAACATCGACAGTGTGCGGCATATTCAACTTTTTATCGAGCCAAACTAAGTTATCACGAAGACTTGAGACCAGAGAATCTCTATTTTTAAAGATTCCCACTGCTTTCATCTAGATGGAAATAAATAGGATTATATTTATCTAACCAACTGCACGGTCAGCAGTACGCCAGTAAGTTTCATTTGTAATTGTTCACATACATTTTATTTCACTGTGGAAAACATCAAAGTTAGCAGTTCGTAAAAAGATATTGAATGAACTGGTAAAAAGTAACTGATGCCTCATGGTTCATTTGAGAATAGTGCCTCAGAGTTTTGATTCAAAATGTTGAAAACTTCTGTTCAGAAAACGACTTGTTATGGTCGGATAATCATCATGGTCAACGAGATCTCAGACCCTCCCTGTTTCATTGTCAGGCATGTACTGTTGTACTTTACGAATGAATTGAGCACTCAGTTGCACTCATATGTTTAGTCTGACGTCTGGTGTCTAGTGCGGGACGAGGTGAACTGCATGCACTTTTGTTGAGTTTCTGACAGTAGTATATTTTCAAGGAGATAAACTTCGAGAGGTGGGAGTCAATCAAGTCATGAATTTTCTGCGGTGATATGACTAACTGCGATATTTTGAAGGAAGGGGCGTCATAGGCTATTCGTTGGGGTTTAAAGGAAGTAGGTTTCAAGAAGGTTTTCGAATGATGACGACTTTGCGTAGAATCCTGGTGTATCTTAAGGACCCATTGATCTGTTGAGGGAATTAGTAATTTTGTGTACAGAATAAGATTCAAGGACTGTTCGCAGAGAGCACCAGGATTTAGAACAAGGGTAAGTGACCATTGGACGGGAATTGGAAAAGCACCCATATTTCAATTAAGTCACTAGGTCCTGGTGAGGAATTCTACAATCGTTGTTCCTGCGCTAGAAACAGGTTATGAAATTGATCCGGGAAATGTCGAAATAATTAGCTGAAGGTTTGAAACCACACAGAAGCGCATCATCGGAGAGGCCTTCAATAGTGCAGAAGCTAAATGCTCTGTGAACAGACTTGACAAAGCTGAACGCTCTGATAAGTGGCTTCCGCTCTTGGATCAACCGAAGTGACATGCACTTATGACAGATGAGACGAAAATCTTAACAGGTTGAGACTGTGGTTCGCTTATCTACTTTCCCCAAAACCAATTGACCCTTTGACCAACCTGTTCAGCAGAACATGCCGATTTTGTTCCTCTCTGGCTGTTCACGAGTGCCGAATCTACTGTAATTAGCAACTCAAACCCAGTATTGACCCCCTCTCTATATACACTTGCCCCGTCATCTCTTGCCTTCTGCTACGTACAGCTGTTTACGTCTAGCCTTCTTTAAACACCGCCAACATTGCAAATGGTTCGGATGGTCTGAAGAGGCTATTGCGTCGGAAGTGAGATGTTACTTACTGATAGGTCAAAAGCCGTTCAGAAATTATGAATACTGCAACGGTCTCAAGCACATTCCAACTAATACCGTGACAGTATGGCTTATCTAAACTGACCGCTACTTACAAGTGATCGTAACTGTCGCATCACCACACTTTCCAGCCGGCTCTTTTCGAAAACAGGTACTTGATCCGAGTTTCGCTCTTCTTAAAACTCTTCAGTGGTGCTGGCTAAAAGTCTGTGGGAAGATGACAGCTGAGGTCAGTTGCAATTTGCACAAGACAAAACCCCTTCTACTTACCCATAATCAGATTATCGTTCAACAGATTTGGCGGTTTATGTGATTTCGACTTAAAGAAAAGTCCTAATCGCGGGATTATTGATTAGAGTTCACAGCACAATTACTGTGGTTCCCGTCGAGACGATCGGACAACCTGTTAACTAATTACAGATGAAAGTGTTTCAGAGTTCGAGTGTTGTAATTATGTCGCGCTTAATGTGAGTTGAGTAACAGTGCTCAGCACGGTTGCTTCATAAAGCATGGTCCCTATCGTGGCAAATGTAGGCACTACCAACGAGCTCTAATAGGAGCTAGCTTGGAGTCGGGTGTTTGTTGAATGGGGCTAAGAGAAATTTTTGTGAAAATTCATCAGCTGCGGTCGACCATGAGTGGTGTTCAACATATGTAGACCCAACTCATCGGCACTATGATATTTGTCGTTTAGTGGTGCTTCACGTCTACTTGCTCACCAGACAGAAAGTCTGGCGTCCAGCTACACATCCAGAAGAATGATAAACTCGTTGACTTCATTTTAACTGTCCCCATTGAATCACCGATTTGGAACCACCTACTTGGATACATCATGCTCCGTTCAGCTGGATAACTGGAGACATCGGATTATACGGACATTGGGGTTTTCATGAAATCCAACTCACAGTCGGCTGTCTGGAAGACGCAACACGGAGCGGTTGAGAATAAACTACCACCAAAGAAAATGACTCGAACCAAAATAGTTTAGTTGAAACAAGCCTCCTGTATTTATTACAACGCATTATAATCTACCATTTTAACAAAAGCGCACCGTGATCCAAATGGTATTTGCGGACTCCATCTGATGGCGTCGGATTACACTACTCAGCAAATGTTACATACCTGTAAACTCAAAATGGTCACCTGCTCGTCCGTCCGCTATATGGTCCATGTCTTCATTGTCAAAATTCTGTGATATCCATCACTCCGCTAACAATTATGAACTAGTCACAAAACCGGCACTCCCCTTCAGCTCGAACAAAATATACCGATAGTTCACCAATTTCACCTATCCCAACTGCCGACATCGATCCCAAAATGATCAATCAATTACCTCGCTATGCTGCTCAATGTTTACAGCTAGGTTCTTACCACCGCGTTCGTTTCACCTTAGTGTTTAATGTGTAAATACATATCGGGGCGTCGTGCAGGAGTTTGAACGTGGCCTAACTAACAACAATAAACCATGACGAAAATTACACACTCGCAAGTGAGTACATGGAGATAGAACTGATTACCAGCAAGTATGCAAGACGAGGGTTGTTAACATCGGTTGTCTGTCATTTCCGAGACAGACAGAGCATTTCTGATGATTTGGCGATGCTCGTAAAATGGGTGGTTGATCAGACAAGACCTTGGCTCACACCACAGGATAGCTCGTTCAAACCTCGTTTAGACCATATCGCCTACATTGACAACCTAAACGACGGATATGCGGACCAGCTTGGGATGGTTTATCTGGGTGAAAAAGAGATTATCGCGCATCAGTTCCCCATCGGTTACATCTAGTGTGAACGTAGCATGAGACGTACCGCGCATAATTCATCAACAAAAAAGAATACACACAACCACATCCATAGCCTCCGCCTACTTTCAGCGTTCCTGCTTTGTGGGTCACATCATCCACTGTCGACGCATTTTAAACTAGCAAAACCCGAACAACGGCTATGGGTTCTGGCATTCGGTTGATATCTGTTCTATCGTCAGTAGCTTAACTTCCTAGTTGATGGCCCATCCCTCTCGGTAACCTAAAAGGCGACGATATTCAATATAAAATAATCCATGAATCGAAGTCGGAATTAGCACAATTCGACAACACAATGTGGTCCGATAAGAACACATCTTCAAGTTAGAGTGATTCAACTTCAAGTCTGACTAGGGGCGAGGCATACAGTAAAACTCGAGAATCGGTCAAGGTAGACAGTAGATTGCCAATAGACGTATTGTCTGTCAGATAGCATGATTACTCCAGGTTATTTCATATTCGCCTCACCTATCGGTGTAAAACAACACAGTAAGGCTTAAGTGTATAAACTACCAGATGTCCAAATACGTATCCTCGTTGGTTAGCAAATGTTTGAAAACAATTCCTGCAAGGAGGAACCAAAATGGCCTAAGTAGACTCCGCTGTCGAAAGTGTAACAGTCAGCATGCCAGTAGATTACCGTTCATTAGTACGTTAACTTTTCACCAAAGTTATGTAATTCCTTTATTAATTAGTCGGCTACTTAAACTATTTTTTGAAGGAAAACCCACGAAGGGTATTCTCGATAAGCATGCTGCGCAAATAGTTAGCTTTCTGCAAATGACTATCCTTTGTATGTCTGAAGAATTTGTCAGGTTATATGCTCTCGGCGAATAAAGAGAACCAGAACATACTCGTTGTGTTTCTCAAGTTCTCATCTAGGCAACGAACAGATTCAGCCTTACAAACACCCTATCTAGCCTCCGAAACCCACTTGTAATCAGTGCGGTGACACAAAGTCCATCCTCACATGGTTGAAAACTTCGTACTAGTTCACTTCATATTCGCAACTCAACACGTCGAAGGCTTGAGTCAAAAATAACCCTGAAGGGATTGGACGTGGTGGCAGGCACATTCGTACACTGCAATTGAATATCGTTATGGGCAGTGTAGCCAAATCAAGGTTACAGAAAGACTAATTATCATCCGAACTTAAAAAAGCTGGTAAGACGAACCTCTAAATGTAAAAATTTTGACTTTGCTGAGTGTAATGTTCAAAAATTCTAATAGGAAGCCAACTTTCATCAGACTGCAAGTTATCCAGGATTTGTTCCTGCTAAGGTAGTCCTGCGTCGATGGCTCTATATCGACAAAAAAGAGCTTCCGTCATCTGTTTGTCTGTTCACATTCAATTACGAACGTGAATCGAGGATAGAATATGTTTTTTATTCCCTGAAGTGGTTGATACAATGCATTCTTACTACTTCCCTGACATCACGCTTAAACACAACCCGTAAATTTTTACTTCTGGGTAATAACTTTATTTTGAATCTCACGTGAACAAAGAGATAGGGGTCTGCTCATCACAGCTTTGTTTGTTGACAAAATATGGCCTTGATAGTATAGCTGTCTTGACATGGCTTAAAGTTTAACATGTAGTTCCGCAATGGTGGATTGGAATTAAGTTTTCCACTAAAGTTGATTATATCTAATTTTTGAAGACGATTAGTTGCAACAACTTCTGTGATATCTGTATACGTATGTACACTTCACAAACGGTTAAAGATATGGTCAAACGAGTGAACACTTGTCACGTAAACTTAGACGTGACTTATCAGTTGCAAAAAGATTATCTCATGTCTGTACTGAACACCCTCCTCCCTCGTAGGAATAACTAACAGAACTGGTTTAAATGGTTTCTAAATGTATTGCTCCATTTAATCTTTCACCTATGTATCTCCATACTTCGAAAGTAAAATATGTCGATAGACATAATACGATACCAGGAGAGGGGTGGAGAGAAGACAAACATGAAGCTGTCATTCAATGACGACAAAACCTAGCCAGGGATCACGAGTCGTTCTGTCTACTTCAATGAATGAAACGCTAATGCTACACGTTAACACAAATCTAACAGGCAACGTACCGTTGTATTAGATTAACAGATAGCAGCCTAGTGGCGGTAACGTAAACAGCATCTATAATTGTGTGTTATTGTAAAAGAATTGAGCAGAACCGATAGGTATTTGAACTCTGTTACGGAAATACTACTCTGTAGCTTGGCTATTTTTCACCGAGTACACGTGAACATGCAGGCCGGACAGATTGTTGAAAAGAACACTGATTCACTACGTATACTTCCAACGTTCATAACAGCTCGACGACTCAAACCGACATGTTTGCAAGCGACTGTTCACAAGTTCTTTTGCATCAGTCAACAAACAACGAGGGAAGGTAGATGTGGATAAATGTTAACATTTCGGTTGTTCTCTTCAGTCAGGACAGCATAGCATCAAAACATGTGTGACATGCGAATGGCAACAATGACAGAAACGATAAACGACTCGGCTTTCCGATAAATGAAGAACTGATAACAACCTCAAGATAGATAACACGCCTGAATCGGCAGTCAATCATTACTCGCGGTCTTGCTCCGTGTGTATATAAACTGTTGAATCAAGCAAATTATAAGTTGCACATCCTTCTCATTTGGTCGCAGCTTTCGCATTCAGGAAGACTTACCAGCCAACCTGTTTCGAAAACAAGTACCAGACTCGAGTTTCACCCTTGTTAAACCTCGCCAGTAGTGCATATCCTTGTCACGGCCTGGACCATAGCTCCGGCCACGCTTCATGAGGGAACCGTTTTGATCACTGTGTCATTGAACTCAGACTAGGCAAGCAGGTTGTCCGCTTTTGGAATAATACCTAGCCTACCCTCAAGTTATTGACCAACTCCACTGTTGTTATACGAATGTTTTAGATCTTCTAATGTCCTACTTTAGTGACTGAAGAAAGTAAACAGAGGTTAACAACTCACAACACCCATGTTCTTTCATTATTGGCTAACTGTCCCCTACCTTTGGACGGATATGAGCTGAGCGCTTGTAACTCTTCCTTGTTCCATTTACTGGGCTTTCTGTGTGGTGCGATCAAACACAACATACTTAATGGTCAATAGTAACATTTTCAGATTGATTTGTTCTCACAACAATGCCCACATCCGGGAACAATACATCTTGACAGGCCTTTCGATTAGGACAATGTGGAAATCGAACGCACTTAGGAATGACTACAACTCCTGAAGTTGATATAACAAACTTAATTGTTCATTTAAAAAAATGCTGTTCCTCACTCATCCACTCATTCGTTCAGTCTGGCTGTCCGATAATTCAAACATGCAACAAGACAACACTGCGACAACCTAGCCGAATTGCGCGCACGCGCACACAATGTCTGATTCGCACCATAACTCTCCTGCATATCATCTGACTTATTCCGGTGAGTTCCCATTTGTGCGAAGCGGGCAGAGTGTCTACCCGTTCATCCATTCGTCCGGCAGACACGCGGACACATATGTATCTATAGTCCTGTCACCGGCCCGCATCAGACAAGCAAACGCACTTCGAGTAGGCAGAAGGGCCCCACAACTTGACTGTCTGGATTTGACGTATGAGGACGGACAGACGCCGTTCTTGACCTTGTGTGTTGTTTACGGACCAAACCTCCGGTCTACGGACCCTTCACTGCCTAGAGGTATGAGTGATCCTAACCATAGACACTTTACAAACTGTGCGCTCAGGATAATGTGGTGGGCTACTGTGTCTGACAATGGGTCTGTGAGGTTGACCTCCCATTCCTCACAAATACCTCATTTGGATCACACCCAGCTTTTGGAAGCGGATCATCTGATCCACACGCCACACTGTTCGACGGTCCCCCTATCTCATTTGATGTTGCTGGTTTGTTACTGTGGGCATGTTGATCTTCAGCAGTAACAAGTGGTTCAGCCCCCAGACAGAACAAAACGAGAAGACGGAAAAAGAAAAAAACGAGACATACATGAGAGGCATTCACATTTATTAAAGAGTCAAGAAACGGTGATGAGCTTGCATATGCACAATTATTTAACCCGAGGAACGCTTGACTTGCAAACCTCTCACGCCAGTCGTGCAAATATAAGTCATATTCGACTGAAACCTCTGATAAGACAAGCTGAGCAGGAGACATTAAACTCAGGTACCTGTTTCATGTCATGAAATCTTCTCCGTAGTGAAATCTAACGCTGTACTCATTGAACCGCAATCAACGGTGACCGTTCAACACTTTCTTCAAGAGTCACCAGTAGCAGTACACAGTGCCGTGCCTCCCGGTCTTGTATCCCCATTGACTCCAATAGAATACCTCAACGCGGCTGTGTCTGTCGCTGGTTCGAATCCAGCCGAAGCCCTGACTTTTCACAGTTGGGTCTCGTCTAAAATCATAAATCTGCCACACTACTCATTAGTAATCCAATAGAATGGTCTGTAAACCTATTAACCCTGTTTTTTCCACATGACTCAAGTGAAATCGCTTCGTTAACCCCAGGCAAAATTATAGAATAACAATCCACGAACACTGTTAGAAAATCGCTGTATTGCACACCTTCAGCTTTCCAAGCTCAAAAATCCACCCAATGTGAGTACGACTCAACTCCGTGGGAATGCGCAAGTTTACACCCGTCCGATCCTCCTGTCACAGTGTGGTGAGAAACTGCATGTGTCTGTTGGTGTGTTTCACTAATGTGCCGGTAACCTGGTGGCATCTGCCCGGTCGTTCGACAAAGAAAACAGCCCAATTGTCTTCTTACGTGCATGCACAAACGCAGGTCCGTCCACTTACCATCGCAATGCTCAATAGCTTGAACGTCTCAACTGTTGCTGTAATCAGAGAGCTTGAATTCAACAGATTCATGACTGACAGCTATCCATAGCTAGACTGTAGGCTCGGGCCCAGGCATGTCAAAGACAACGGAAACTGAGCTAGTGACCCAGTCTAAACCCTGGTCGTTAGAAATATCGCACATGATTACTAACTTCACATTATCCAATACAAGGTTTGGAGATATCGTTTTGAATCTACACCATCATGGCACAAGCGTTTGGGTTGAAAATATTATGGAAACAGTTTAAGTGAAAGCAAAAGGAACTCACTCGAAGCGCTACAGGGGGTGTGATTTATATAATGGCTCATATTATGCACTTCCAAAATTGGAAACCTTTCATTTATGAACTGTCTGCATGTTTACTGCATCCCTTAGCCGATCGTAGTTGGTTTCGTGTGAATAGAGCTCATGCTCAGATGAAAAATCTGATCATACACCCTAAATCGACATCGCCCCGGATATCAGTGCTGGTGAAGCTGAGCTACCAAACACCCTGTCGTGTGTTGATTCTAGGTTGTTGCGACTGCTTCTGCCAGGACTTACGCAGCCCGAGAGTGACCAAAGCAGAACTAATATTGTAAGTCACATAGCAGCCCAAACCTTGTGGACTGTAAGTTTAAGACCTAGATTAGTTTCTCTTACAGTTCATCGTCATTCACTGTTTGTAAGCTTGATTTTACAGGAATTCGAATTAATTTCCTTGTTCATCTGCAGGCTGAGTGTACACTTCTCCGGTGCATTCAGAACTCAATCGGCCTCTTCTCCGGGTATGGTCAGACAATCCAGTCA
This sequence comes from Paragonimus westermani, assembly GCA_008508345.1. NCBI lineage: Eukaryota > Metazoa > Platyhelminthes > Trematoda > Plagiorchiida > Troglotrematidae > Paragonimus > Paragonimus westermani. Next base: position 100,566 of record QNGE01002682.1, read on the forward strand.
TCGTAAATTGTACATTATTTAGATCGATTAAAAGTCACTTCATGGGATTTTTTTTGTATTATACACAAGACCACATTCGCATTAGTCGACTTCGTTCCTTCGCATAACTTATCAGGTAGAACTGACAGTCCACTGAGATTCGAACACATCAATAAGAATACCATGCTCCAGTTGCAAGACACGGAGCAAGATTACATGCCGATCGTCAGAATTATAGTAGTTATACAGATTAAAGAAAACTTCCAGTGATTATGTACATCTGACCCTGTGTTGCACAGTTGTGAGAGAAAGTACAGTAACGGGAGTGAAGATGAGATGAAACCAAACAAACAGTTCCGCTTCCGAAGTGATAAGAATCATGAGAGCATAAAGCAAAACAAGGCTGAGTCGAATGGAACACAGAATGGGAAGTATGACTCGAACATGATCAACAGACATACGGCAAACCCACCTCAACAAGTAATGACTTGCCAGCATTTGTACCAGATGGCTTAACCCATTTCATCGGTCTGCTGATGAACATGCTGAATAGAAACTGGGACTGGCATCATGAATGCATGCACAGTGATCGCTTGAAGTGATCTGTTGGTGCCACCGTGACGTCAGATTCAGACAGATTGTCCTGGACTGCATATGCCATAACATTGAAAGAATATTGTTCGTATTTCCAGTGATTCACTTGGTGTCGGATCTTCAGAGAGTGACCCGAGAGACGAAGATTAGCATGAAGCCTTAGAGTGTGATTGAGAAAATGCGACGACTGATGCTACATTTTGTAGTTAGAGCTGAGCTTGCCTGTGACATGCTGATAGTATACTTGGAACTGGTTCAGTTTAAGCAATTTTTCCGAATGCGATTGTAGACGAGGCAGTAAGGCGTACGTTTATTTATCCCTGTACTGTAGCCGTTCAATCGGTTGGATGTGTTTCCAATGGGATGGTGGACAATATTGTGTAGTCAACTGAAGATGAGAGAGTACCAGTGTGATGAACATCAAAGGAAAGTTCTCTAACTGGAAACCGTTAGACAACCGGGATGTGTTAGCAAGTTACCAAATATCGAATGGAAGAGGCGTCTATTAAATAGAAACCACATTGACGTAAGTTTCATTTACAAAGTTGTATTACAACCTCACTTTATCCGAGGGCATCAGCAAAACAGCCCATGCTCATATGCGCCGTGAACTTAAGTTCGTTCAAAGTACCCGACGGGCAGATAGAGTCCCCACTATTCCGTTTGTCACACATCAAATCAGACCGAATTCTGGATGTATTGCAATCAGAATGTATGCATGATATCAGTAGAGTTAGGTACTTCGGCAACTGAATAGCAATCATTCAAAAGTGGAATCAATGTTTTAAAGTGAATCTAATATCCTTGTGTGAAAATTAGCTCGGCGAATTTATATGAATTTTCATCACTGAGTGGCTTAAGTATGCTACTCATACGTAGCGAAAATCGACTGAACTCTCAGTAGGCTACAAACGCTGAGAATACACACTCTTGTGATTAAGTAAGCAGTCGCTTGGTCAGTGAAAAGCCGTCATATACTACCCCGGTTTCCGTTGTCTGCATTGCCCTAGAGGGAGAATACTGGTAAGTCGTCTTGTGGGCATACACTTCGCTGTATTTTTCGTGTCAATACAGCTCACGCCTTTAGCGTTCGCAACCCGTCATGAGCCAGATCCGAAAGAGAATGCGGGCCAACCTATGGAATATTTATAGTACCATATGGTGTAATGTAGCAATCAGGATAGAATGTGACCTGGAAGAAAAATCAAAAGATTCTATACCAAAGTTACTCCTTATGGAAACTGTTGATTAGATGAACTCTGCCGACATATTGCTATTGTCTGCCAATACTGAGCTATGTGAAATTGAAAACGCATCAGCTGACGATCTCCATACATGAACCGGAAACTAAACAAAAATGGGATAGACAGGTTAAGTGTAGAAAGTAGTTGGGAAGATAATATTCAGAGGCAGCTTGTCTGACCTGATTGCTGTTGTCTTGCAAGATCGGATAGAGGCACACACTACTGTCACCGGCGTTTATATACGGTTGACTGTATTTGCGTGTACCGCCAGCCTACGTTGTTGTGTCTGTAGCGTGTACTTTTTCTCTTTCAAACCTATCAGACTTCAATGTCTACAGATTCAAATAGTTGCCGTTATTGTTGTTGCTACTACTACTACTACTACTACTACTACTACTACTACTACTACTACTACTACTACTACTACTACTACTACTACTACTACTACTACTACTACTACTACTACTACTACTACTACTACTACTACTACTACTACTACTACTACTACTACTACTACTACTACTACTACTACTACTACTACTACTACTACTACTACTACTACTACTACTACTACTACTACTACTACTACTACTACTACTACTACTACTACTACTACTACTACTACTACTACTACTACTACTACTACTACTACTACTACTACTACTACTACTACTACTACTACTACTACTACTACTACTACTACTACTACTACTACTACTACTACTACTACTACTACTACTACTATATCGTTTATTTTGAAGAGCAATTTACACAACTTCTTGCAAAGAAAGAACAACCGGCGACACCAATATGGAATAAGAGAAATGGCAAGGGGAGTAAGCGGAAACAAGCTCACAGTCAAATGTTACGCGATGCGTAGTCGGCAACATTGTACATATAATGGGTCCTCGCATAAGAATGACAAGCGTTAATAGTTCAGGCATCAAAGAAAAACAGGGTAGGGGTGTGTGTCAAACAGTGTGCAGAAAATTGGAGGCACAGTATAGGAGAACTAAAAAAAAAAATTCGGTAAAGGTGAAGTGTTAAAAACAGTCAAACCCACAAAATCACAGGCTCTTCAGGGCACAAAGGTGCTATCACAGTCAAGGCTCACGCATCGGGACAGAATGTCCTTCATAGAGAGACGACTGTCAGGGAGGTGGCAACAGTCAACGCCAGGTTCCCCGCATATAGGTGTCGTAAGTTTTCAGGGAACCAAGAACAGTTAGTAGACATAGATCTGTGACTGCATAAGAAGGCAATCCGAGTCGAAGAATAGCGCTACATGAAGCAGGGAACATGATTCCGCGAAAGGAAATAATCACAGGTGAATGAGAGACAGAGTTCACCTCACAGCTCATGGTATGGAGCGTGGACAAAATGGCAGCTTTATGGGAGTCAGTACCGTATTTCGCAGTCTTGTCGGTCCAGGCAAGTTGGCAACGGTAGTCGTCCACTATACTGACATCAAGCACCACAGCAGCGCCGCCACGAACCGCGATCACATCGGGTTTGATAAACGAGCTCGCCGTTGGTACTCGCAGCTCCTCGAAGACTGTATAGTCCAAGTTACGCAGTCGTCTCGCCAGGTCTTTAGCCACGCGGTTATGTCGAGCACAACGCGCATCGTGAGTGATCCAGCATGATTGCAGAATATGAGCGAGGCTTTCTGGTTGACCACAGTTGCCACGGCAGAGAACTGACTGGCCGCTTCGGTCACCTCGTGAGTTTCGGACCTTGGTCCGCAGCAGACTACACCTGAGCTGGATAGCACGAATAAAGATCCTGGGGAAGATGCGATCTGGATTGAACAGCCAACGATTGGAGAGTGGAGAGCGTGATACTTCCCGAAGACCACAGCCATCAAGCGAGTGATAAAGCTTATTGGACCATGCAGAGTGGGCTTCCTCCTTGCTCGTCACCACTACACCCTGGACGCGTACCGGGACATTTACTTCCCTCAGGATAGGGCCAAACGAATGGTCTTTGACCACATTCCGCAGAACTGGACATTGACTAGAGAGCAGTCTCTCCAGTCGGGATTTGCGCGAGATGGGGATAGTGGTGGATAAACTCGGGATGCCCAGACCCCCCAAACGAATTGGGGTGTGGATGTAGCTGATGGGCGTGTCCTTGGGAAGGCGCAGCCATTGCCGAACAAACTGGCGGACGGTACAGTCCATTGCTTTGAGCGTGTTCCGGTGCACTCGACTCAGTATCAACGAGTGATTCATCTTGGGGATCAAATGTTGTCTCAGCAGATCTAAACGTTGATGCGGCTTCAATGGCGCTCTGGTCGTTTCGTCCAGCATCGTGCGAAGCTGCAGACGGTGATTAGTGAATGCTTTACCTTTCCAGGTGAACGGGATACCTAGGTAGGTCACCGTGTCAATGGCGCTTAGTGAGCGGATAGTATCCGGACCGAACTGAATAGACTCGTTGGAGATGGCGGTCACATTGTGTTTGTGATCACCGCGAATGACCATCAGTTTCGTTTTGCGCGTGTTGATCTGCAGCCCGGATAATTCCAGAGCACTAGCGGCGGCTGCAAGCTTCTCGGAGAGTCGCGTGGGGTTTTCAGCAAGGAGGATCAGATCGTCGGCATAGGCAAAACCGCTGACCAGTGTGTCGTGGAACTGGTAGCCAAGCTCCGGTCGAGAAAGGGCCAGCACCTCATCCATCGCCATGATAAACAAAAGCGGGGACAGTGGGTCACCCTGGCGAACGCCACGCTGGGACCGAAGGACGGTGCTGCCAAGCGTGACGGAAGCATTCCGATAAGAGTCCGCGATGTAATGAGTCAGAGGTGGAGGGGCGCCGAAAGCTTGGGCCGATCTGATAATACAGTCCTGCGAGATGGAGTCAAATGCTTTGGACACGTCGATAAAGGCCGCACACAGACTTGAAGAGGTTGCACATGAGTTCCGAAGCAGCGCATGGAGCAGTGAGGTCGCCTCGAGGCAACCGTCACGATGCAGGAAGGCAAACTGAAGAGCGGGCAGATGCAAGCGCGCGTTCCAACGATCAGCCAATATCTTGTGAAAACAACGAATCAACGTCGAAGATACGGCGATTGGTCTGAGCTCGGTTGGAGATGAAGGATTATTAACTTTCGGAACAAGCGTGATGCGAGAGCGGCACAGATGGATCGGACAACCTTGGGTCAGCAAGAAAAGGTTGAAGTATCCGGCCAGGGCATCAGCTTTCATGCGCTTCAAATGTTTGGGCAAAAGCTTGTCCAAACCCGGAGCGGTGTTCTCCATTTGCTTCAAAGTGCGTGATACCTCATCTCCGGTGATCGGGTCGACCAATGACCAGTCCGGCGGCAGAATCGTGCGGGACGGTCGCTCATCAGGGTGCGGATGAGCCGATAGTACTTCGGACCAGTATTCGTTGGAACTATCCGGAAGGCCACGGTTCATTTTGTAGGCAGTTCTCCAATTGCCAGAAAAAACTGCAAAAGCAGCATCTTTCCTGCGCTGGTGGTACAGCGTTTGAATCGCTGCATAGTTAGCTCTCCGTATTTGTTTGCTGATCACGAGGGCTCCGACGTTAATGCGAGCACGTCGTCGGGTAGTCAGTCGCCAGGTGTACGGAAACGCTTGAGCGGCATGCATGTTCAACAGCGACTTAGCTTGTACCATCGTGAAAATACCTGCCTGAAGACCGCGGGCGATAGCTAGTAGTCCGTCGGTTTGTAAAGAAGCCTCGCTATTAGACTCCAGTTGGGTAATCACTGTTTGGGTCAAACAGGCAAACCACTCGGGGTTTTCAGCAGCTTGGGACTCAGTACCAGATGTCACGTTGGTCTGCGAGACGGTGACTGGATTGGCAGTGGGGACAGGATTCCTCTGCCAACTCAGTGTATACAGACGCGTCCG
>QNGE01002683.1:0-84138 GCA_008508345.1 Paragonimus westermani
CAAAAAGGTCCACAGTTCGAAACTTTAATCAGACAGATTTTAGCGACTTAAGAACCTACCTGGATTCACTTCTTCTTGACTTCGACTCCGTGGACCAGATATGCCGTACGTTCCAAAGCGCATTTCAGAAAGCGGACGACTTATTCATACCAAGCACACTGTGCACTTTCTGTTAACAACCACCCCTTCCACACAGGACACGTCGTCTTCTCAATGACCTTTCCCATTTATTCGCGAAGCATAAGCCTACGGAAAACTTGGAGGACCTAAGTGCGTTCCACATTGTTCGGAACAGGTGTAGACGGAAAATTCGCGAACACACCAAACTCGCACAAGAGATTTTCCTCAGAGAGTGCTGGAACAAAACTTCTCATCCGATCATATACGACGACTAAGAAAGAAAAAACCTTCAGCTCTTCTTTTATGATTGCCTAACGGAGAGACTTCATCCGACTCCCTAGTTGTGGCCGAGTTATTCAGGGTGTACTACTCGGCAGTCTACAACGAGCTGGCATCCTGTCCTGCCGCTGCAGAAGTTCAGGCAACCACTCGTGACCGCTGAGTTTTCTGTGCTAGACGTTGAAGACTTTCTACTCAAGGTTAATTCATGCAGTGCAATGGGTTCTGACATAACGTATCCCAGAATACTAAAGGAAGCAGCTGGTAGCCTGGTGGAACCCCCTTATAAGCTGTTTGAAAAACACTCCAGATTAGCATTCTCTCTAGCGCATGGAAAGAGGCGACGGTCACACCAATAGTAAAAGTGGGTGACCGGCACTCTGCGGCTAGCTATCGGCCAATCAGCCCTACTAGCATTCCGCGCAAAATGATGAAAGCCTACTGAAGCGCTCCATACTCAAACGCTTCTTATCAAATAATCTTTTCTCCTTCACTCAGCATCGCTTCCTTCCTCATCGGACATTCGCAACAAACAAGCTTATTTTCATGGGTAGTCTGACGGAGGCCAAAGTCAATGACCACATCTCAGGCTTTGGCCGTGTCCTACACGGAATGCCGCCGATCCCATAGCACTACACATTGATCTTGACGCGATCAAGCGGTGGTCGGACGATTGAAGTCTCTCAGTAAACGACAATAAATGTGCTCATATGTCACTCGATGGGGATTATAGCGATACATTTATGATTCATATTATGTCCAGCACAGTAGATACGGGAATCGATCTGAAGAAGGATCTGGGCATCTGGTCGTCCTCCAACTTGTCCTTCACGTATCACCATGAGATGGTAGCAAAAAAGGGTTTGCCGCTATTATGTTGATTAGTATGCGAATCAGGTTGTGTATACAGGCCTGAAGAAAGACATATTAGCTGTTGGGCGTGTCTAGCGTGCGGCTACCAAGGTGGTCGTGGGCCTGAGCAATGTTACTTACTAGTCTTGACCCGAAATTCTTGACACGTACTCACCTGGATTTCGGAGACTCCGCTGTGATTTGATACTCGCACACCTCTTTTTTAGAGTAGGTCTTGTAGAAGAGTTCTTCATTGTGGCGAGTGATGACGGTCGATGAGGACATAATAGGGAGCTTTTCAAGCTTCATCCTTGGATCTTTCTCAGGCAGTAGTTCTTTTTTTACAGGATTATTAACTATTTGAACTGTCTTCCCTCTGAGGTCTTCAGCAGTGCTTCTAAGGATCGTTTCAAAGCTTTGCTTTATTAGCATTTATCCAAAATTTCATTATGTGACTAATCTTACCCTGTTCTTTGTGTTCACTGTGACCCCAAAGACCGGTACTGCACGAAGTCTTTAATATACTCTGCATCATTCAAAGTGTGCCAAGAGAGAAGTGGCTAAAACGTTCTGGCACGTTTAACTAACGTCGAACAGACGCAAACAGAAGGATCTTAGTGAACAAAGTATCAGAAAAGTCGTTTGGAAAAGGGCGAGAGTTTTTACGTGCAATTGAGTGCACGAACGAAAAAAGTGGCATTGCGTTTGTACAGTGAATGTAACCTACAGGAGTAAATATAGTGCGAACTCATTACACAGCTGAGAGCACTACTGCGATACTTATGCCGGCTCACTAACTTTGATGCTTGTGGTTTGTAGTAAATTTACATTTACAAGGTAATATGAACCGGTGCGGTGGTACTGGCAAGGCAAATCTCACGTCACGGGGAGTTTAGAATTTCGGGGACGTCGAAGGTGATCTCACTACAAATTCGTTGAGGCGTGTTTGGACTGTCTGTAAAAAGCCGACCCTAAATTTGATATTTTTAGTCCCTGCTGTATACAGCAAACCACCGTGATGAATTTTCTCCCATAGCTGCACAGTATTTGCTTTCTTCCTTTTACAATCATCATTGCTTATCTAGTGAAGCCTATTTTCTTGATATTGTTTGACACGTACCCACCTTCGTCTGTACTCGATTGTTTTTATGCGCTCATTTCCCGTTGACCGGTGGCCGTACGCGGATTTGTGATTTGGTTACTCCATTTTGAATGCCTTCCTGTTAGGTAATTTGTGTATTCGATCAATTCACGTTCAAAGTGAAATAGTACTTTTATTGTAATTTTATTCAATAGTACCGTATAAATTCCAATCCTTTCGATAGGCTATCCTGACGTTTTATGAGCTCGAAAGATGATCCCGTTAGCTCGACCGTCTGAATGAGCGTTATTGGAATTGTCGAGTACACGTTAGTGAGTGAATTTCCACAAAATCGCCAGGAACGATTTAACAAGTACCATCATAGGTTCTTTGACCGTTGCTTCCTCAATGCAAAACGAATCCAATATCCGTCATATCACCCAGAGCGGTTCTGAAATCATCTTGAGACAACCTAAGCCACGATTCAAATTATTACTCGCATTTAATCTTCCCGCAGCCGACGGAAACACTACCAAGGTAGTGCTGGATCAGTGCGTAGTACTGAAGTGCACCCAAAACAGAACTGAGTTCATGATTGCTAGTCAGTAGCAGTGCATTCACTAGTGAGGCTAAATATTGCAGATCCGACTTGAAACAATTGCTATGAAGAACTTAACCAAGACATTAAAGATAAAAATGGAAAAATTGCACCTTTTTGGGTTAACGAGCACATTCGTCAAAAAATCGTCTCAGCAGAGAAAGGAGACAATAATCGTGAGTAGGCTTATCAGAAGCATGAACGGTGACTTCACCTTTGAATGTTTCGACGCCATCTAAGATTTTAGTAGTTGTATGCATGATATCTTGGCATATATAGCTGTCGAAACGTTTAAGCCAAAAGGTAGAAAATTGTGTCGATATATTCCAAATGGTTTGGTAGTCATAGTCAACTTACTTGATACTTCATTAAGTGGTATTTGTAGATGAGCACCATTTAAATCAATTTTTGAAAGACCTCAGACCTCAACAAGCTACACAGTACACACTCAGGTTCTTCTGTTGTGCAGGTACATTGTTGTAGGCGTGTATTCGACGTTATCTCATAGCCACCGAAGAATCCTCGGCGTAATCCTATGAACTTTTTATGATGTCACTATTGGAGTCGTCCAGTTTGACCAGTCAACAGGCGTTACTACTGCTTTATCATACACGGATTGCAATTCTTCGCGCACAGACTGTCGTAAACTGAATGGAATGCTTTGTCTCTTAAGAAAGACTAGATTTTCAGGAGCTCCAAGTTTTATCTTCAGCAATCGCACTCCCTCTATAGCCTTAGAACTGTCCAGTATAAGTTGTTCAATGTCACCTTTGATCACTGGTCTCAGCATAGAAGTGTCAGAATGCAATAGTCGTGGAATTTTAAGTCCAAGAATAGGGAGACCAGAACTTGAAACTGGAAATAGACAATCAATAGGACTAGCACCGGGCAACTTAAGTGATACATTGTAGCAGTCTACAAGAGGCAGTGAGTGACCTGAATGTTAACTTGTGTTGACGGCGGAACAGCATCAGGATAAAATACAGCTAGGTCTGAATGTGAAATTATCGATTCAACACCACCGGTGTCAACAGTGAAATTTTAACTTCTGCCAGAAGCAGACGCTAAAGTTCACAAAGCATGAGAAACGTTTTGGGGGAGAATAGACAGAGATAGCTTGGAAATGTCATCAGTCAATGACTGAACCTTCAACTTAGACTTTGTTGTGAAATGCCATAAAAGTCTGGGCTTACATGTTGACAAGCTATGATCCACTTTGCTAAATCTGACGCACTTTGTCTGCAATTGTGGACATGAATATCGGGAAAAATTGCGTCCAAAAGACGTGCACTTCCCGATTTGTTACATGACGGAGTTCGGAATAATTCCTCTGGAAAACTAAACGAATTATCCTTGTGCACGGAATTCAGCGCGCGGTTTGAATGTACTGCCGGTAGTAGCATGCGGTACACCGCCATTTTGTTTTGCCACACATACTCCCTTCCGCATCCTTTCAGGTCCTCGAGCACGTGGGTTGGTCGCGTCCGTGTTACAGGCTGAGGAGGGTGGCCAACCAGAACCCGAGGTCAGCTGTCAGTGAGAGTGAGACCACGTGTGATTGGTGGGTAATCCCTGACCGTGGGACCCCGCGTATATATATATATATATATATATATATATATATATATATATATATATATATATAAGAACACGTTGCAAAGGGATCTCTCGTTTTCTGTGTTGTTGTTAGTACACAATTCCTGTTGAAGCGTGACTTTTCTCTTCTGCGCGACGGACCTTGTGCGTTTCGATCTGCAGGCGCTGGACATAGTGTGTGCTGTTCCTGCGATTGACTTTCTGGTATATTACATGTCTCGTTTCGGCCTTTGATTAATGTCATTGGAATAATTGCACAGAATAACCTCTGTAGTCTTCGTGATATCTCTTACATTTTCTTACTGTTCATATACCTTACGGATAATGTGGAATCTTTGACCACGATATAAGGGGAGGTTCTGTTGTAAGTTTGGTAATTTAATACCAGCAATCAATCGATCACGTAGCTGATTCTCTAGTTGAATGCAATATTCACACTTAGCTGCTTTAATTTGCAATTGTAGGAAGAAATCACGCGCCGACTAGGATTCTGACCGGATTGACACGTTGAACTTGGCTGTTTCAAACGCTACAAAATTGACCGGTTTGAAGTGTTAGAGAAATATTTTCTTTAGCGCCGGATAATAGCTACTGGTGACTCCGAAAAAGCTAAGTTTTTGATAAGTACATAAGCTCCCATGCCAATGAAATGTAGGAAGTATACAACTTTCTTCTTCTCGTCCAAATCGGATTTTGTGAAGCATCAAATATCACACCTGTCCAAATGATCTGTCATCTCCCTAACATTAGAATTAGTGAAAACTGGGCCATTTCAATAAGCAAAATCGGGTTTCGATTACAACACTCCTGAGGAAGGCCACCCAAGGTGGTTGGTACATAGAGTATTACAACTTGCACGCAACGTTGAGCTATTCTCAATCTGTTTGTCATTTCAGTAAGCAATATAAACAGTGTGAAAGCGCCACGTCAAAGGTTGTAATATATAAATAAATATATATGTATATAAGAATCGCAAGACACTTTTGAGCACAATAACGCGAAGCATGTACTGTTGAATTGTCTGTTTCACTTGTACAGGATATTGGAATATTAAAACAATTGTATAAGAAAAGGAGACAAATCGTGCCAGTCGTGTTTACCACAGACCTCAAATAAAATCCATCTGGCAATGTTCTGCTCTACTCCAACGATTTAACAATTACGGATGCTGGCTGTCTTCGTTAACCACATATTGACGTTGGTGAGAGTGAGGAAGCATCAGACGATTGAAATTGTAGTTATTACGCGCATGTGTTATTCCAGTAAACTGCCATGTCTATCATATGCTTAGTATTTGTAGTACAACCCATTTTTATGAATTGCTTTTTGGATCAAAGGATGCCTACCTGATGCAAAATGGGACAAACCTGTTGGATCCGGGCACTTGAGTTTCTTGTGCCATACCCACGTATAGATTGTTGAATATATGGGGTTGTGAAAAAGCAGGTGCTGGTTGCCAAAGTTACAGAGTTCGGGTGAATATCTAGGAACCGTATACTTGAATCCATGTACGTCGCTATGTGCAGATCCTTAAATCGCAGGACACTAAAGTCTAGTGATTTGTTATTGCCCCATTGAAACGGAATTATTTGAGCAACGAGTTTAAATTTTGAAAGCGATATACAAAAAGTTAGGGTAGAACCCATTAACTCGCCTGAGTGTTTTTGGATACAGTGGTTACCTAAACACTCATGTGAACAGTAAGCTGGCCATAAGCGGTTTACTTTCACAGAGTAATGTACAGAAAGGAGATTGTATATCCTATTGTGATGAACACATTCTTGTGGTAGGGTGGCCAATAAACATGTGGGGCAGTCCGTGTTTTTAATCTCAGTTAGTTTATCGTGCGTAATTACTACATCCAACTGCAATGTTCATATATTTGTGGCCTGATAAAAGGATGCACCACCCTTTCGGATGAATGTTACTAAGCATATGCGTTACTTCTCACCTCTGTAGCCCCCACGGTTCACGGTTGTCTTCTGTAAGTCGTTTGTTAAAAATGACTTTTATATATGCGATTTTATTGGCCTCACGTGTATTTTGTTTGTGAGCATCTTTATTATTTTTCAATTTGACAGGTTACAACAATAAACGGAGGTCTTAGCGCACCGCCCTGTCTTGTCATTCCCGGTGGACCTTCAGCCGATGAATTAATTGCACGGTGAAATTTTTATGCTCCGCGTGTCCGCAGACCTACTAGCGCTCACGACCTTGCCATCGTCGTCTGAACCTATCCTCTGGCACTGATTTCTGTGTGTGGTGACCTTTTCAAACCAGCGGCCCTCGACTTGTCAGCGAGTCGTTCCATTTTTACCAATCATCGTCATGGTTATGTGTGGGCTGAGATACTGTCAGGACGCTCAGACCTAGACAGGAGAACGATTAGGGTTCTCAACCAAAGCCTTTGTCTCAATAGCCTGTACCACAAGGCAGCGAGTCGGTGGCGGTGTACCTAAAATGGTAAGTTTTTCAGGAAGAGATGCCAACCTTCTTCCTAACCCCAACCTGGAGGACCAGGAGAATGTGGTTTGTCAGACCTCTACCTTTTGGCCTGCCTGGTATGAGTAACTCTGTCCAGTTTAGCCCAAAATGTCATCGAGATGAGCAAGCCGTCACACCACGTCAAGGTCCACTCTCACCGTTTTATTTACACGCATGCTTCCTGCGCCTATTCATTACCACCACCAGCTTATCTTCCGTGTTATCATGTTCTTGGTCATTTTTAACTTTTGGTTGACTAGGCCACCACACCAGTTGGTCAACATTGCGACTTGTTCGGGCGGCGCTTTATCTCACCTTGTTTGTTATCATTGGCAGTGCTCGACGACACCTCGGAAATTATCATTAAGTTTGAACAAATTCTTGCGGATTACAGCTCCAGAAATCCTGGACTATGGTATCAATGGCTGTTTTCACTACTCAGTGTACAACATTTAGGGAAATAATATATTCGTGCATGAATCACTCCCCACCGTTCCATGTCACTCAGAGGTGAGGGATCTGTTGGCATCCGTTTCCTTCGATTTCCCTCACACTCTTTTGAAGGACGCAACCACAAAACCGACTGAAAAGTCAGTCGTTACAGGACTTGCTTCACTCAGTCGAACTGGTCGGTCAATCATCATCCGAGAAACCTTTCACTTCCGCAGACTCTAGACGGTGCCATCTCAAGGTAATTATGAGCAGAAAAGCTTCCATCTACAGGGCAATACATTTTGGCCGCCATGGATGAGAACAGTTCGAAGGAACAATTGGCCACCCACGCAGACAGACCCGGAGTATGCAGCAACCACAACAGTCCCCTCGTTGTCCACTTTAGTCCTAGCAATTGATGATAGCTCAGCCCTCTTGATAGTGAGGAAACGTGACAGTGTGGACAAGTTGGCCGTACAGATCAAGAAGCTTAAAAGAGGTTCATCAAAGAGTCGTGTGTAATCTAACTCTGGCGATCAATCAAAGTGGAACTGTTACAACCACAACTTTCAATACATGGCAAAAAAGAGCACCCAGCCGTACACACTTTGAACTGGCCACAGATCACCGCCAAACCGGCAGGCCAGCCAGTAACGGTGACTACCGTTGCTGACCCAGTAATTAATAGTCGCCTGTTTCATACCACGGATCGGTCAACCGTTTCGTAGTTTCTCAATGTCACCGGAGCTGGACTCATCGCTTATCTACCTTACTTCAACAGTTGACTTCAGGCTGGCTATTACACACAACAGGTCGCGAATCAAAGTCGCAAGAGAGCTTTCGGGGAACACTTACTTATTGTCGACCTTGGTCTTAGGCGGCGTTTTCAGCGGGTATTCCTACTTGCCGATATTCAGATACCTGTCGCCAGTGCCGAGTTCCTAGCATATTTTACGCTGTCCGTTGATGTCAAGAAGCGTGATCTAATTGAAAACACTGCCGCCAGCACAGTAAAAAACGTTCAGTCGGCAATCACATCAATCAGCTTTACCCGCATGCTGAAAAGGTTAGACACAGTGTTTAGCATCGTATAACAACTCGCGGTCCCCCAATCTTCACTCGTCCACATCACTTATATTCGAACCAACTGAAAATAGCTAGAGCTGAATTGGAACATATGCTTGGGTTTTGGCATAATTCGACCCTGGAGCTGCTGCTAGGCGACACCACTGCATTTGGTGCCAAAAATATCTTTCGACGTCAGGAGATCTCGTGGTAACTAACGCGCTGTCAACCACTGCGCAACCTCGGACCGGTATCCTATATCGTATATCCATGATTTTTCATTAAGACTTGCTGATGCTTCTATTTTCCCCATGTCAGACCCAGCACGCGCCTACTATCGCATCCCGATTTGTGAAGAGAACGTCCCGGAGTCAGCCATCACAACACCTTTTTGACTTTCCGAGTTCATAAGGATGCCCTTGGGACTTCGTAATGCGACCCAAACATTTGAGGACTTCATGGATGAGTTACTGCGCGGACGAACTTTCGCATGCGCTTACACCGATGACGTCCTGCTCCGTAACTACTCGAACGGGCAACATTTGTGCTATCTTTTCGCGATTTGACACTGAAATCAATACCGATCAGTGTGTTTTTGGGTTAGTTTGTTAGGCTTCTTGGAGCATCGTGCCAATCAAAACGGCATTAAATCCATGCCAGATGAGGTTGAGTCTCCCTCGACTTTTCTGATCCCCAGTGCGATGACCCAACTTTGACGATTCCTCGGCATACTCAACCATTATTCGTGTTTTACCTCACACTGTGCGTACATTTTAAAGTTTCCAACTGACCTGGTAGACTCACAACGCAAGTCCATTGAACTCCCGCCGGAATCTAATGTAGCCTTATCAATGACAAATGAAGCCTTATCTCAGGCTGTCAAGAAGAGCTCCGTTCGCTCTGATCCAAACGCTGTTCTCCTTCTCATTGTAGCGCCTTAGTAATGCATCCAAAATCGCCGTTAGCGCGGTCCCAGGACACTCTGTAAGTGGTGGCCGATAACCCTTGGTCTTTTCCTTTCGAAGCAACAACAGCACACATGGATTACAGCATCCTTGGACGTGAAATGTTTTTTTGGCACTTCGCTTCTCCCGATATCTATAGGAGGGTCCATGCTTCATTGTACATGTGTTTTGAACAATAGTGGAAAACGATCAAGGTGAGAGTGACAACCCTTTGAGTTAACCAGAAATCATAAACATGAAAACGCAGACTAAACAAAACTGTATTTGGGGATGTAATGGAGACGTTCAAATGGCAACATGTTCGAGCACAGCATACGGTCGTTCACTATGAGTAGGCATAGTTGGCACTTGCACAATAATAACATTCTGGAAGACGGAAACACCCTATGGACTACCATAGTGATATATCATCCTGAAATACGGTGGCGATACATTCAGACCAAGAGGGGAAAGGTTACTTTAAGATTGTCCAAAAGGAGTATTAATGGTTGTTACAGCACTGGAAACCTAATCAAGTGGGGCCTGTGGACACACCTCTTTTAAATCAAACCTGGAAAAATATTTCAAATTTTTAAACTGATGTAGGTTCATTATTGTCTCATTTTCTCTGCAAAAGGAATTTGTTCAGTGTTACTTGCTAATCACCTCAGATTCAAAACGTTTTACTGTCACATTAAAAAGAAATCGTAACCAGTATAACCCAAGTCAAAGACAGCAGGTGCGTCGATAGATTTTTACGAGTTTTTCAATCACTTTCCTGATGGATCAACGCTAACTGAAAGGAAGGATGCCTTGCTACATAAAAGTAGGATTGCGTTTGAGTTCGAGCAAAACTGGTTCAACTAGTATAATACCAAACGTTTTGGAACAGTGAGGAAGTAGACTGCGTATTTCTGCTTTCAGTGCATCTAAAAACAGTGAAACATAAGTGAAAATTTTCGTTATTTTCAAGCCGACAATCGATAGGCAACGTTCAATAACCAAGAAACAGCAATTGGTAATACCGAAGTAAAAACTAGAAAGTGTGAGTTGACAAAGACAAAGACTTGTTGAACAGTGTCCAGTGATACCTTTAACGGAAGATCCACATTGTTCTGCAAGTATCTTCTTAAGACATTATCAAATCTAGAGGAATAAATGATTTGACGCTGACAAAGTCCACATTAAATGAAAATGCAGTAGGATTAGTAACGCGACGAGTTCAATTATTGTGACTAGTAAGACCAACAGAATTAGCAGCAAAACTAGTGAAATGAAAGACCGCATTCAGTTTCCGCATTACCATCAGTTTGGTGTAAAAGATTTTGAGCTGTGCCAGGCAGATTTAATGTAGCAAACTTGACTACATTTGTGACTCTACTTCCAAATCGAGAATGTTTGCTACCACCTGACTTACAGCTGTTCCATCGATGCAAACCGATTGTTGCAAACCGCACTTCCTAGGTTTAAACATTGTGCCGCTGCTTCTGTTCACTTCCCAGCCTGCTCAAATTATTGTTATACAAAATCGTTGGTTCGTATTTCCCAGCAGCCCTGACATCCACAAACTGTTAACAACACACTCTAGCTGACTAGAGAGTGGAATTCGTAAGTGGCAAGAACTGTTTGATGGAAATTACGCATCTTCTATTCCAACGATCAACCGGTCACAAGGTTGAATTTCTAACTGACCTTCAGAATGGTACCTGGCCGCCTGAGATTGAGTCTCAAGAGTGAAATATATGCCATCGTGATTTCAAGTCCTTACGAGTGTGAGAGATTCGCCTTATTCAGCTGTTTCAAAGTTTGTAGTTTGAACGCGTGACAGTTAGTAATTCGATTTAGAACTCATAAGAAACGGTAACGGGTTTTTCATTTATCTCTAGATAACCTCACCAATTACGGTGAGTAATGAGTAACTTTCCACTTCGCATATAGAGTAATTCTTTTAATAACTAAATGCTTGTGGCAGCTCCTTCCCAAAAGGTGACGTTCACCAAACCAAACGGTCAATTTGCTCAGTTGTCTGGCACAAACTATTTCTGGCAGTACCTCGATAAGGATCTTACACACTGCTCATTGCTCCCGATTATAGTGCTTTTTTCGAAAGGAGTCGAGAGAAAAATCTATGGGAATGCGAGAGCTATGTTCGACTGTGGGTGATCTCCAAATTATGTGAGAAATTCTTAACGTGCTGAAAACGAGCGACAAAACTACGCTACTTATGAGTAGTACGATGGGTGGGTTGAATTGTGTTAAGCAAGAAACCGTTGAATCTGACGCCGTGTCTGTCCACGCACTGTTTCTATATACACCAGGGTGTCTTGGTATCCTCCATCGTCCATTGGAAGTTGCCTGTCTCAATTCGAATAGGATATGTATTGTTGCTGTCAGGTGCATTTTAGTAAAGCACTAAGATGAGATGCAGAACTGGTAATAAGCACACGGTTTTTTGAGTGGTTTTAGGTCTAGAATTAAATTTTTCATTACTCTGCTGATAAAAGTAGGAGTTCGTTGAGTAATGACACACAAGTGATGCCATTGCTACTTACTCACTTACTCAAATGCCATTGTTACTAAGGTTATGAATTACCGTAACAAAAATTGCTTCCATAAGAAATCTAGTGAGGAAGTTCAAACGTGTAGCCCGGGTTGCGTCAATTAACTTGCCGGCTCAAGGTTTTTGCCTTCATTACATTTCCGAATTAAAATTACCTAAAGTTCTGATGAATTCATCATTTACCATTTTATGCCATTTAATAACTAGGATGTTGTTTTTCAGTACCGAAAAAATCCAGTGCCAAATCATCAGTTATACTGTGGGTTTGAATGTGCAAGTGTTGTCCCCATGTCAAAGCGTAAACCGGCCGTGGCATGAGAGTTAGATATTAGTATAGTTGAATAAGAAATATCCTCATCGAAATTTGGCAGGAGTTAAACATTGCTAACAGCGGACAATTTGTAAACAAGCAACGTTCATCACATCTCCACTGAAATTTATCGCAGTTTATTTAAACGTCCGAGGTGTACAACCATACGACTCAACCGATAGCAACCAGCGCTCAACTCGGACAGTTCTTTTCGAGTTTATAGGATCTGTCAAAACTTCGTTACATGATACAAACATCTCTGTTATCGGTTTGCTGCAATTTCCAGTTCCGCACACACAACAGTTTCAGTAAACAACTGTACAGCCTAAAACACAAATGCATTAGACCACATGGCGTATTTCGTTGCGTCTGGTGGAGAACACACCACAGTGTTGGTGTTCTAACAGCACATACGTGTGCTATGTGATTCTTCGTTTGCTACGTCCGTTTCAGAATGACAAGCGTGTTTTCTGTCGGCAGAGCGGTCGTTTTCACCTGTAAATCAGCAGTTCCAGAAAACTGAAACAGTGTTCTGTTGCTGATTACGTAAACGGCTCTGAAAGCGTTGGTCCTGCTTACGCAAATGACCGGGCACAGATAGTTCAACTGGGAAGTGCACCATGGTTGAGCTTACAAAGGTAAGAACACTTCCACATCAGGGATCGGTACCAGACTGTTAGAGCAAATTGTCATAAGCGGGGCTACCGAGATATTTCGGCCTACTGCTGACCGAAGTCGTTTGTCGAGCTGTTTCATCTTCAACTTCATAAGTTAAATGTAATGTGATGCTCCTTTTGTGTCGTGTTTAGTTGTGCTTCTTGTTGCAGCATGATCAAGTTTTGAATGGGAGATTTGACAAGATTTTCTCATGAAAAGAAGCTCATGGTGATAAGTTTGTCCAATTCTTCCGCATCCCCTTGATGTCCCGAAATTAGCGCCATTTACTTCTGGGACGTGTATGACAGTTCCTGCTTTTCTGAGAAGTTATCTAGGCTCGGGCATCAGCAATATAAACGATTGAACATATACGGCATTGGGGTTTGTGAATGACAAGCGTAGAGTCAAAATGGGTACATCAGTTACGACAGTCATCAACTGAAGTTTAGTCTATAGTCGGCAATAACGGATTTTTGGCTTGTAGGCGACTAGGCAATTCCAGCATTACTCAGGTGAATGTGGATAAACTGATGCGTGTGCTTATTTAGCCGTGCCTAATATGAGGTTACTGGTGCAGTAGTTAACATAGTTGTCTGAAGAAGGCGTAGCTGATGTTCAACTCCAGGCTGTCGCAAGTGTATGCACTACTAAAAAGCTCTAAAAAGAGTGAAAGTTCAGTACAGCGGGGGGTAAATCCCATGGAAATACCACCAGTCTTGTGTGATGTCCTATACAACCAGGCTTCACAACTGTTTATTGATTTTGTCCAATGTCCAGTAACTGACAATATTACCAAAACCCAGTCGACTGGGAAGTAACCGGAACGACTTCAACCAATACTCCGGGGGTTGGTTCTAAATGGTATCTTTGTTTTTCTGATGCACTGACTCTATTCACATTGCGGCTCATGTCAACTACTAAGAGTGTAGTTAAATCAAACGAGTGGTTAACTCTATTACGACCAATTCCCAAGCAACGTCTATGGTACTTCCTCGACTTACAGTGAGATTCTAAAAGCGTCACAATCAGATACAGTGATGATACACACCATTTTTCTTGAATTAAAACGCTGAAGACTGTATTGTACAAGAGCAATGAAACTTAATTTTTGAAAATTGGAAACACATTGAAAGATGATCGTCACGGAATTCTAAAATTATTCTTATCCCAAATGTTTCATAAGGCGAAGCATAGTAGTAGCCTAAGTGGTTTAAAACTTTCTCAACTTACGACAACAACTAGTTCATTACCTCGTTCTTCTTAACTCAGATTCAGAAATACAGAACATTTTCTCGAGCACTCTTTACTCTTGAAGTCGCGTTATCGCTTACAAAACTGGATAGTTTAATTTGAGCGACTACAAGTTTATCTCCTACACTGTGGAATCCCACTTTAGCGTCATTAGTGAGTAGAAGTCAGTAGGCTCTAGCAATTTCACATCACTCTTAGCTACTTGCTGTTCAGAAGCAACATTGCGGCGAAACGCTTAGCTCTCTCTCCGTGAAGGGACGTACACAACATGACCGGTTCAGCGATTCTGATATAAAATCCAACAAGACAGTCACTGCCAACATCTGAACAAGGCTGTTGGGATACGGACAGTGTTGCTACAAATGTGATAGAGTGTCATACAGATTCACCGACGTTTTGTGCCTGGAGTTCGGTTAAGTAACTCACCTCGGAAAACGAGAGCAGTATGTATGCTCTAGTTTAATGAGAGCACACCGGATATAATTTTTGTGGGGAACGTATGTGAAACGGTTAAAAGTCTGGGCAACCGACCAGTATCACGTGTTAATTGAATGAAATCAGTTCGCGATCTACCAGCCACTTCACATGGGATTAAAACCGGAAAAAGCTATAACTGACTGCTGGTAAAGTTCGATGCAACCCCATTTCCGCAGACCAACAGTAGGTTGTACACTGTTTCTTGCTTACAAAATTTTTTTATCCAATCGTGATAGCAACACGTTAACTTGTTAAACATTTTCTTGTTGTTTCCTATAATACCTCTAAATTATTTGTAGCCTTTTGATACATACTAGGATTTCCCTTGAAGGTAATCCTACATTAGCCTCTTTTTATCAAGTGGTGTGCAAATTTTAATGAATTCGATCAAAAAAACACTCAACGAGGCCAGACTTCACGTATCAGCTAGGATACAAAAGCGACTTCTGTATCCAATCAAAAGAGATCCGAACGTTGATGCCAATTCACATTGTATTCACCGTGTTATATGATGCTGAGATGAAAGCGGTGACATTTGTTGGTAAGTAACAACTTGTCATTAGCGACATCGAGATCAGTTAGTTTTTCACTAGGTAGGAAGTCTATGCAGGCAGGTTGTGAGTGACGCAGACAGTCCTCCATTATTCAATCTACCATAAAATCAAAATCAAAATAGGAAAAATAGACGTACGTTGCTGCTCGTGCTGAAACTCACCAAGAGATCTGTGTAAACCCTAATCTGAGCTGAAGTATGGAAAAACAGCGCCCAGAGTATGTTCAACTACTTCGTCCGTATACCCTCGCGTTTAATCGACTCTACCAAATGGAACGCACGTTTATAATTGGGAAATACGACAACTTTCAGACGGTGGCACATATGACGGTGTTGCAGAATTTGACGAAAAGTAAAAATGTGACCGACAGATCCCCGCCCACTGCGAAACCCTGCTTCTTCTTCCCTACTGTGTCATTCTCTAGCTGAAGTCAGTCGACGGAGTGTAATGAGTGCCAGAACCCTAGTAATGATCGGGGACAAACTAATTCCCTTATGGTTTGCACAAAAGCCACTGATAGCTCTCTTGAATATGGGGACTATTATCGAGTGTCTCTAGCACGGAAAGATGGTCTTAGTCGTTCACACTAGCTGAACCAACTGAGTCGGAGTCTCTGCTAACGCCTCCCCACCTTCTTTGAAGAATGCTGGTACGAGGTCGTCAGCAGCTTTATTACGCTTGGGTGCAGAAATGCAATTGCGAACCTCTGTTTTACTGAGTGGTTCGAAATCTACCGACCAGGTGCCACATGCAACAGCACATGGTCCGTAAACAGCCCATGAAATTTCGATCCAGCAGCTATTAGCATCTTTAGGGTGAAAACTGCCAAGTCTGCCATCTGAGCTGGTTTGGTAATTTTGTTTTACCCTCGGTATAGTCAGTTTATCAACAGCCAGTCGATATGTTCGTTGAGCAACATGAGTAAGAGCAAAACGACAACATACCAACGCACAAGTTGAAACCAAGTACGTATTCCAATAAGAACAACAGTCCTGGATGGAACCACGTCACACATAACCAAAAGCTATGTGGTCCGTCTGAGAGCAGACACCAAGCACAACGTGACGCGCAAGTTGTCCACAACTAGGGCTGCCTAAAGAGAGTTCACGCTCAGTGCACAACTGCAAAAATCGTCCGCCATTATCTGAATGATATGATACCCACCCAAACCTGCCACCTGATCGAGACTAAGCCTTATCAATACGGCCGATCTGGGCGTTCACATCTGCGAGTATGACTACATCAAAACTACGTGTCGACCGAAGAAGAGCAGTCAGTTCTTAATAAAAGACATCCTTGGTGCCGGAGTCACTATAGTCAGCTGGACCATAACCTGATGAAATAAAAGAATTTAAGAGGTCTTCTTCCCAGAGCTGGTCATAGTAGAACCTACCACGCGGACGGCACAAAGCCCACTGTTAACGGAAATCCAATCTACCAATAAGGCTGCAGCCGTCATGCTGAGGACCATACCTACTCCAGCTTGACCGGTACCGGCAGCCGTAGGGTCACACGAAGTTTACAACGAGTATCAGGTACACAATGTGGGTGCTGTTAGTTCCATACTTTGACTACTATCGAGGGCTCTAGTCTCTGAAACACAACAGATCTCGACATTCAACGAGTCTAACGTTCGTGCGAGAGCGGCCTGTTGACCTATTTGTTTTAGATTGTGAACGTTGAAAGAATCTATACTAATTCGTATTATAGGTTTAAATCAGGGACGAAGGAGGCCTGAGGTTGAATTGTAAGAGGGGGGGACTCACCGACACAGTGTTAATATGGTTAGCTGTATCTGATGTGGGGCTTGTAGAGTGATCACGAGAAATGGGAATTGGCAAGGGTCTGAGCGTTGAATTTAAAAGGACAGTAGTGGAGGGGTCGGCAGTAGCAAGTTTTCACCTATCCACACTGTTGCATGCAGCAGATAGGGCGACCCGGTTTATACTGCGAGACGGCCGATGTAGAATGGGATTGCTGGTGTTGTGAGTAATCATGGTTTTTGTGGACTGAGGTATTGCCAAGACGCCCTTCATATTGACCCGTCAACTCCAGTTTACTTTAATAATTAAATGGCTTCGTAACACGCGAGCTGGCTCGAGTAAAACGATCCTACAAGTATTTTGCCTGATTGCAATGAAGTGTTAAGGGGATATCAATCTCCTCCCGATCGCGAGAAATTTCTTGGTGTTTGCTAATTGTCAATCAGTAGTTGTAAGCTGGTTTTTTATCCTATAGTATAGTGCTTCGGAATATATAGACAATTACTGATTCTCTAGCGACGCCCATTACACAGCGTAGGCACAGACTGCGGGCATCAGCACCACATTGCACACACTCAAATATGCACGTCGCTGTGAACATCTTTTCGTAGATTGAGCATCTGCAGCTAAACAGTTATGCGTATTGTATTGCGAATCTCTCGGACAAACTGTTGTAGTTATCTTTATGGTATCTGTGTTACTCAGTTTGTGTGGACAATAAACCAAATTGGCACCAAATTAGCAACCAGTATTTGTGTTGATGAGAGTGAATCACGTGTTACATGATTTACTAGACCGTTCGATAGCACGTTAAATGCCTGTTTTGGTTCTGACGGAAACTTTTACTGCGTCAGGTTCTCAAGCACTTTTAAAGACTGTATGTCTTCCTAGTTGTTTATTTCACAGGTTATATCATGTGGTGAATAGCTCCGTTATATACCGCCAGATTAAGTTTCAATGGATAAAGCTATTTCTAACACAGTTGAAATTATCAATGTGAACTCTTACAGCCAAGTGGAATCGAGTAAAATCACCAACAGCTAGTGGGCGGCGCGCACCAGATTTTCCCTACGAAGGAAAAGGTTACATTTTGCTGGACTTCATGTTGTGTGGGAAGTTTTCAAATGCTTGAATTAGAAGTGAGGTTGGACATCATAACCTCAAATAAATTGGCCTTGGGTAGCTTTCGATTTATTCAGGAACCAAGCGTTCACTCAGTTTATGGCGTTTTGCGTGAACAAACCGCGGTACATTATCGAGTATGCCGTTACCCTCCTCAGGTGACAGCTGGTTCAGTTTGCGTGCTATCCCACTTTGGTCCTTCTACTCGGGATATTAGCATTAACTTCAACAGTGATATATATACTAGAGAAGTAGACGATTTATCCGTTCTTTGAAGAGTCTGCTTGTACTCAGAAAACGAATCGCTGGCCGAAATTTTAGCCCTACAAAAAAGGTAGCATAAAGTCCAGATGTGCTCTGTAAGCTGCTTACTAGCATGAGATTTGGGGTGGTTAAATTTATAGAAAAGTTCGTAACCTATAAATGTGAACTTTACGTCTCACGTTCCGTTCCGATTATTTGACAAGATACGTAAATGTGGGTTATTTACCCCTTCAATGCATTATACTAGGAGGTCCGTGGCACAAACCACTACACTGTAACCTTCCAACTAGGTAATTCATGAGCCACACTGGAAACTTCTAAAACATCAACATATCATACTCTCACTAGCAGCAGCGATTGATGTAGACATTGTGAATGTGCAACTTGTCTACTTGGTGGCTTAGTTGCTACCTGATGGTAATGAGGTTGGTGAGCATCCAAATCTAAATTGATGAATTCTAAATTGCTGGTGCGGTGTCATCGCTAAGCTGATGAACCGCGCATCATATGTAGATGTGCGAATCGTTTCGCCTATTGAAAACAGTTCAACTAAAAGTTCTATCAAACTCATATACCACCTCAGTCTGTTTAAGTCAAAATTTGTTGTGACCAGCTTTCAATGTTGTAACTGAACACTATTCAGACCGGAAAATAACGCATCGTTACTTGTTGATCTACTCAGTTTGTACTGCGATTTCTTCAATTATACCGCTGGCTTGTCAGAAGCTTTTGTACACTAAGACGTACGTTGTTAGTGTCATTTTTTACGTACGTACAGTGAGCCTCCTTGCATAAATATAGGCTTGCAGTCAACACAGTGGTTTTTGTGTGAACTTTCAATGGTGTTTAGCATATAAACTGCCAAAAACTCATTAACAACATTACAGCTTCATAGAGCGCACTTTTTATGTTGTTGTGTACTAGTATAGTTTTTACCAAAGCTGCTTGATTACGAGCATTTAGAGTTTCACTGGTCTGCACCTCAGTTTGCTGATCTCGCATACTTATTGTATCAGGCTTCTTTGTACATGGCTGTTTGCTTCGATGATGGTTAGATGTTACGCGCTTTTCAATAAGTCTATTACTCTGACGTTTTAGTCATTTCTCCAATTCCAGTGACTGACATCTGATAAACATTCCAATGTTAATTTGTGTTTCAGTTCCACTGGTTTGAAAAATCGACTGTGCTGATAACACTTCAATTAATTCAAGATAACACTCAAAATTTCATAAGAGCCGATTATTCTGGACGAACCGAGCCGTTCACACTTACTACAGTTTGTTGTTGCACTATTTCAGGGCAGTCAGACACAGCCACAGTGGTCAAGTACATCCACACTCAAACACCTACTTCACAAACACTAACAGACAGGAGTTTCTTTACAGGTGCGGACACCTAACCAATATCATAATCCAGGAAATGCCTAAATGGACTGTGCACCAGCCCACACTCTGCTCGCGTAAGTACGTTTTCCGTGTATCCAGTGTGAGACAACCAGAAACGATTTCATTCTGGTTGCAAGCGAGGAAAGCTATCGATGTAAAGAGTTGGTGAAAAAGGTCAACACATTTTGAAAAATGACCGAAATGTCGAATATAGCGAATCTTTTAGAAGTTCTGAGCGAAATGACTGACCTTGAGCCAGGCTGGTTGTTTCTCGCATATAGATCCATATGCAACCCACTCTTGTTTCCCGATTAAGCTCCCCATATTCTTTCGTTGTTTCTTTCTGACAGTTAATGGTTAGTTCCCATAATCCACACACAATTAATCAACCCTTTTCTTGACACACCACTAGACAACCAAGATAACAGGAGTTGGGTAGAGTGAACACTTTGCGCATAATGTTTCCCAGACGTGTCCGCTGACCTGGGTCAGAAGAATGACAGTACTGCAATAACACGTGAAATCCAGCTATATCACCGACGATCTTCACCACCAGCTGGCCTGTGGTTGATATTTATCCTCGGATGGCAATATGAACCTCACATGGATCAAATTGCCGGTGATTCTCTCAGCGGATACAGCATTCATCAATCGCCATTTCCAATCCAGACAGCCATTCTTGCGTTACTGAAGAAGAGGGTGGAAGGAATAATGGATTCGTTGGTGTACGTGGATCATTAACTATCAGTGAAGCCGAAAATTCACGCACCCATGTGAGCACAGTTCAGTTGTTTGTCCAAAGTAAGTGAAAGAAGGATTCTTCGTCGACGTTTATCCTCATTTTAGGATATCCGCAACAAATCTAGTACGAATGAAATGAAGCTGGTTTAAGCGTGGTGTGTAATGTTCTCACTAAATAGATCGAGAAGGACAGAGCGCCACCAGCAAGTTGTAATACTCGACGTTTCAACCATTTCGAGTGGTCTTTCTCAGAAGTGCTGTGATCGAAAATAGACTAAAAAGGGGGTTTTGATTAAAACACTCTCGAGGAGAGCTACCCGAGGTGGTTGAAACGCTGAGTATGACAACTTGCTCGTAACGTTGTGTTCTTCTCAGTCGATTTATTGACAATATCTCCACTAATCAGCTCATCCGCATGCTAACGACTGTGTGATAATCAGCATGGTCGTCGATCACCGATTATATCTCCATACGTATGCAGCTAGTCTAAATATACTATCACTCACGTTATCTACCAGTTTTATAGCAGTTGTAGTTACTTCTGCTTGGGCAGAACAGATCGACAACTCCAGCGAGCAGTAGAACACGTTAAGAAACGGCTTAAACAACTGACACAAACTTCTCAAACCGGTGAATCCGCTGCTCGGAACCGCCTAACCGTTTACCAGACACCTCATGATAAGGGGTCACCAGAATGACCCACTTAGGTTATTTAAAATATTGTTAGGCCATCAGAACCCGAAGCTACTGATCTCTGGCGAAACCGTATTGATCGGATCTCACCAGCTTGCGTTATGTGTACAAAAATGGTTGTAGCAACCTACAGGATCACCGTGCTGATACTTGGTGTGACTGTCTATGTGTCAATACCATCTCCATCTCTGCACGCATGTCAAAAATAGCCCATATGCCTTAGGTTCGCGAATGATGAGAGTTACCGAAATGCTAACAAATCACGAAATATACCTTCTTATAGCACTGATGAACTTGTTAAAGAAAACCCAGTGTTTCAAGTTTAAAAAAAAATTGGAGAAGCCCTAGTCGTCGAGTCATCGATTGAAGTTAACAGGACAGTTACTGTCACATCTCAAAGCGATCGGACAGGTTGGTCACTACTCACAGGTCAATACGGCTGATCGCTTACGTATAAAGTTTCGGCCGTCCCCAATGTTAGATCAACGGTGCAGTGGTCACGGTTGACTCATGAAAGTGTGGTCGGAGTTCTAGTCCCGGCCATGGTAATGATATACATTACTGACGGGCTGTAACAAGTATGAACCTCGAGTGCATTGGTTCTTTTCGAAATGTGATAACTGGAAGGTCGATGGGAATACAGCGCTTGCGAACAGTTGTGGGTTGTGCTCAATTCATATAGAAAATTCGAACCCTCTACTATTTACCAAGTTTGCTGTAAAATGTAAAAAACGGTTGGAAAACAACATTAGATAGATGCAAGTATTTCGCATTGCTTCATCAGTACCAAATTTACAATAACATGAAACGGTTTTCTACATCGGACAGTGGACGGTGGATAATCAGTAGGTGGGTTAGAAAAGGTCATTAAGTCCAGAGATGCGTTAAGTTTGCGAGCAAGTGTTTCTGAACACACAGGGTCGGCTTCAATCGACTGATTACGACCCTCTCAGCGAACCGCAAGAATCTTGGATTGGGGTGATGTATTCGGATTCTGAATGCGCACACTGGGTCGATAACGTGACCAATGGTTAGAACGTACCTTGCGAGTGCGGACGCTCATTGTTTGCTTGTTTCAACGACATTGCCGTTCTTTTCTAGTACGGAGTCCTTGACCCATTCAGGCAAATTTTCCTTCACTCTGGAGATCAAGCACCTCTCGGTTCTGTCTACGTAACTTTCTTTGCAGTTACATGTAAATTGATAGACACAATGTGAGGTGGCACCGACCGGCTGATCTTTTCTGATTGAAGGGACAGGCAGTTTCTGGGTCCGAGCTAATACACAAAGTTCCGTTGCGTTAATTGTTCGTTTAATCGAATTCACTAGTCTTTGAGTTGCTTGATGCGTGATATACTCAAATTTGGAAGGCATTCCTAATAAGCTTTCTCTTTCTTACTGTGGCCACCTGTTTGCAAAGTAGTTTTGGTTTACTATGCCTTCCTGTGAACCTTCTCGTACACCCATCAAATTGTAGTACGGATGTGATCAATTCTAATTCCTTCGCAAAACTATAGTTTGTACAGATTCATCTTGCTCGTAAGAACAATGTATTTACTAGTGCGCCTTCATGATGGACCTGTGTGAAACTGCTAAACTTCAGGTATTGAACAGACCACGTGAACTTCCTACAGCTTTTTTAATATAACTAGCTTCCCGGCGATTTTTGAGTGTCTAGAAACGGTAAGCAATTACCAGCCTCAAATACACATGTCACCTTCAGGTTGAGATGACTACTATCCAAGCTTCGCACTAGGTTATCTGCTGCCTGTTTGGAACGACTGGACACTAGTGTATCATCAGTGTAGCGTTTGTAGTATGACAGTCTGCTACGCCTGCGGCTAACTTCTCCTCAATCCTTAACATGAAAAATTCTGCTAAGACAGGCCTTGTTAGACTTCCCAGGACTACCCTATTTCCTTGGTGGTATCACCGATCAAGAAAACACAAGCTTCCCTCAGGATATCACCAGTCAGACGTGTAGTGGTACGACTGGTTCCAACGAGCTCACAACATGACCAACTGTTTTGTGTAGTGAGACATTCGTGAACAGTAAGTGAACGTCTACGGATCACATCAATTCATCAGCAAGATTGATTTGTTTCAAGTCAGTGATCAACCTAAATAAATCTTTAATAGAATAGGCCTGAAACTTCTGTTTCAATAGCGTTAGGATGGCGTCCTACCAGAGTGCCAATTTATGATATAACGAATTAGTCATCGTCAGATTAGGTCTAAGCCGCATTCCAGAATTGTGTCTCAAGGAGGCTGTAGATTTGAAGTGTCGATGACCCATACGGTTTAAGTGATTTGTACCTCATATCGTCAGTTATTGAAGATACCTTCCGATGCGACCTTCCGTTCCAGTGATATTATCCACTGTGCTTCATTTGGTCCTCAATTATTGGCAGCATCTTACGTATATAAGCGACTATGTCTAAAACGACTGGCCTGGAACCTTTGTACGGCCTTAGTGTTACTACATTTTTTGATTTAAGTTCTTCCAATGATTGCAGGTGTTGCTTCCTGATAACACACCAGCCGTTGTTCGAAGTCATAAGAAACCCTTTATTCATATCAGTGAATTTGGTTTTAATCTTACCTAGATTATCAGCAGTGGTTGGCCGATGATCTGTCAACTGATCAGTGAGATTCACAAACTCAGCTCCAACATAAATACGATTAAACCTATGTGATGTTAATTTACAGTCCAGACCCAAAGCTAAAGCTTTCAAATGCAAAGGGTTCAACTGCACTGAAGAACAGTTCAATAAACACTTACTGGGACCTAGTGAATCTGGTTTTTCAACTGGCTTCTCACGTGTCATCTGCAAACGATTGATATAAGTCCGTTCGGTAAGATCGAAGACAGTCTTACAGAATTGTGTAAACACTATATGACTGCATAATTACATGTTTCTACAATCGAAAGCAGACGGTAATGAGTTTGACGCAAATTCACCAGTAGCATTTGTGCACTTTTGTAATGTGTAGTCGCATTGTGCCTGAGATTATTGCTGGTCATCTTCGGCTTGTTCCTTTCTAACGGCCGCTGAAATTGATATGGATATCGACCGTCATGTGTGTATTCATTAAAAAGTGATATCTTGACAAGTTCACGAACAATCTTGTGTATCACACTGGCCACAAGACACAACAACCTGCATGTTTCAACGGGTATTGATCACCTTAAAAATTTAAAACAGTTCACTCCCTCCATAAATTTTAACAGAACAGTTAGAAAACGAAAACCCTTAGGTTCATGCGTTTCCTACTGACTCATCAGTACCCAAAAACCAATCAATTTCGGTTCAGCCATTCATGATGCAATACTGTCATTTTATTGTCGTTCAATGATTGAACATAGGCCAGTATAATTATCGAAACAATCATGACAAACTGCGTTAAATATAGTGGAATTTATGATAAGTATTGTATCAGACATGTTTTTGTACAAAATCTCAATAGACCGTCACAGTGGTAAAATACCACAATAAAAACAGTCACATGGGAAATCTGGTAGCAATGGGGTCGCCATTAGGATCACTACTAGCTGATATTTTTATGGCAAATCTTGAAAGTGGAGCGCTAGCAACCCAGATTAACTCGTTTACTAGAGCGAAACTCGAGTCTAGCGCTTCTTTTCGAAAGAGGCTGGTTGCAAGATCTGTCTGAATGCGAACACTGCGATCAAACGTGAGTGATGTTCAACTTGAAAATGGAAAAATCTCTGACTACTCATCAGTATTAACAAAATTAGGCAGTAGTACACGAGTTCACTACCGTTGGGAAGAAGAAAGTTTACACTCAACAACCATCCAAGGACGCCGAGGCGTTAATTCCAACAATGACTTGCAAGATCACGCCAACTGAATATATTGACGATACGACAGTACTCGTGGTCACTTACCGAACACGTGAACTGCCACATCCTGCAACACAAAAACCACTTGATACCAATCAAACCAGTTATGTTGACGTTACATCGGCAGGACCGATTAATTCTTGAACCATAAGAATATACGACCATAAGACATTTGCTAGATGGGATATATAATATGAACGTGCAAACCAATCCATTCATCCCGGATGCACATAAGTTGAAAATTGGTTGAAGAGGAACGAATGGAAGAACTACAGATGGTATGAATGCAAATATGTCATTGATTGCAGCGGCTCGATCCATAAAACCTTCTGATCAGGCTCAAGGTCGTCGTGACGATGAACATGAAGAGGAATAGTATGGATGGATGCATACAGAATCTTGACATCGTCAATCGTTCCAAGCAAACTGGCCCCAGGCATTCGCATTTATGTAGACTAGATATCTAGGATTAAACTGTGTCACACTAATCAGCACCTAACATATCACACCGAGAAGGGTGTGACAAGTTGTCTCAAGTGAAAAATATGTGACCTATAGACTACGACCAACATAAGTGTTTAACGCACGTGTCCTCCATCCACTTTGATCTATCGGTGTTTCTCGCTCAACCCACTAGTCCCATATTTAAATATCTTTAGTAATTCTTGTTTGGGATCGAAGAAACAACATGAAAAGTGAGTATCCACCGACTTTCGCCTTCTCTTCGTACCCATTCCATCAAAAAGCTGACACGGACCCGAAAGCCTAGTTCCACCGGAGATCGCCCGCTTGTTTGCTCACTAAATGAATAGTTTACGGCAGTGCACATAATATGAGCATTTTGCGGAAGGCATTACAAATGAATTCTGGTTTCAGAATGCAGCTGAACAATCTTACCTATAGAGTTCAATACAAAAATAATCCAACTGGCTGGAATCACCATATAGTAGAAGTCCATTAACTTCACGAGTGCGGAACCGAAACCGAACCTCATCTCGATCAGTTTGCGTGGAGCGTCCAGGCAAGTCCAGCCTAAGATCGATCCAACTTGTTCCATCAAAATTGGCGACAAAAGGACCTAATTAAGAAAAATAAACGTGCCCAACAAGTACCTACGATATTCACACCCAAACAACTCCATTCGCAATGCGATCAAATTATACCAACGCTGCGGATTGAGACGGATGTAACGAGCGACGATCGCATAGGTGAAATTGTTAATTTTTACACCGTTGTCATCCGTATTCCCGTCAAAGAGCTAAAAGACGAAGATGGGGGGCTTCGTAAAGGCAGCTTACCATAGGTTGACCCAGATTGTCTTTAATGATCGACCAATACACAGGAACATCTGAATCCGTGTACAGTACATGGTAATCCTGGACCCACTGTTGTGCGCCTTGTTTACCTTGAGTAGCAATGCTGGTAACCACTTTTCTGGTCTTCAAATCAATTTGAATCCACTGCTGATCGTCCTGATCCAAAGCAACCCAAGCACCAGCTCCCTCTATAAAGATACACGGAAGCTTTTATAAAACCAGATCATCTGTATTCAGAAACATGTACAATCAGGAAGCAAAACTCACGGAGTGAATAGTCGTATAAATAAGCTAAAACGAAGGATAAACAACTCAGCCCAAACCACATAAGTTACCATCCGCAATATGCAACCTGCCGTAATAAGGCATTGTTTGATCGGAAAATGAAGATGATGCTGTGACCTGATCATCTTTTATACCATTGAATCTATCTGTCATTCCAAGCGGCACGAAGGGGAAGAAGTCACATGTTTCTGAAACAAAAAAAGAAAGAAAGTTATAACAGTTTTTACTCGAATTAATGTGAATGAGGCCGAAATTACAATGTAAGAGGTATGCTCAAGCAGCACTCCGCCGGTTTGCTTCCGTTACACACACGAACATATGCGCGAAGGGGNGGACCGAACAGATTACGTAATCATGACCAGTATCTTAATAGTCACCAATAATTTGTATCATTGATCTTATCCTTCTGAAACTGATAATGAGCCGTTCGATCCCTTACTGTACCTTTTCTCACACATGATTTATTCATATAAATGTGTTGTAATTAGCCTGATGATGAATCACCGACAAGAAGCTTGTTCGCTACACGTTCCTCCTAATGTCTAAACCGGGTATTTTCACACAACCTGGTTTTAGTCGAAATCTGCTTTATCATCTACCTGGGTTTGTGAACACCAGCTGGGTACTGGAATGACTGAATAAACTTTCTCTGCTCACATAAGGTGGGTTTAAGTATTCGGATGGCGGTTGTCCCGCTGGTGACCAACGTATTCTGACGAACCAATTTTGATCGAATTAGTGGAACTCCATACGGAACACTAAGTAAACGGACTGCTTTGACGGGAAGAACGCAGCATGGCAGCACTCACAACGACACTCGCTGTAGATTTTTTTCGTTTGTGCATGATCCCTGTTGAACGATACTTTCTAGACAAATTCCAATTCTTAAGACCTAATTAATTTGCCGAGCAGCCGAAAACAGACGGGTTATTCACAGTAGATGTGTTATGGACAGGCAGTTTATCCTTCAGGGTTAGAGTGTTCAACAGAGAACTGGTGAACAAAATTGTCGGCCTGGTCGCGTTTAAAATTCTATCAAGAGATCCACTTAGACGGCCGGTTGCTGATTCAATCAAGTTACCCCCTTTGAATGACACTCGCGTGAAAATAAACTTCTCGTCAACCGCCTGAATTTCTATTGATAACTGAACGCCTTACACATGCTTGAGTGCAGACTTATCTAACTAGCCATTCACGTACTTTTTACAAACTGTAAATTTCGATCTAAATCACCTGCTGAACAGATCCTCATAACACTGTACACCAATCGCTCGTTGTATTGAAGTTCACTGAGTATTTTCGAACGAGCTACGGGAGTTGCACATTGATTGAACTAACTGGTTTACCTCAAACACTTACAGTGAAGTCAACCGTTTTTGTTAAAATGAATTGACATTCAGCGCGATACATCTGACTCGAAAAAAAAACAACCATGTACTGCCTTGTCACTGCTACTGAATGCATGCACTCCACTTCGTTTATACCGAGTATTCTCGACAATCACGCTCTTCGTGTTTTCAGTGCCGATATGAAGGTGGCAGTAACATTCAATTCAAAAGACTACGGGTGAAGATTAAAAATACAATGCTAGAAAACACATATGTATAATCAGAATGATGCACCAATTTCAGTCGGTGGCAGATGAACATGTACCTGATATTTACTAGATCAATGACAATACCTTCA
Source organism: Paragonimus westermani (assembly GCA_008508345.1). Taxonomy (NCBI): domain Eukaryota; kingdom Metazoa; phylum Platyhelminthes; class Trematoda; order Plagiorchiida; family Troglotrematidae; genus Paragonimus; species Paragonimus westermani. The sequence continues at coordinate 28,382 of QNGE01002683.1, forward strand.
TTCAATCTGACTTAAACTGTAGCTATGAACATCACCGGTTTGGTATTCTTGGTGCTTTAGTTCAGCTGTCATCAATGTTTCAAGATGACAGATTCTTCATTTTAGACAGGATAAATTTTCACAGGAATTTTTAAAACACGAGTGTTGAAAGTTTTGTTACGCCTTCTACTGCGTCTTTGCTGTTCGCAAAAATGATGAACTATGTGCTTGGATTTCGAATGCCGAATCCAACGCAACTGATATACTGTAGCTTGAACACAGTCACAGATGTGTTATCTGCTTGTTGTTTTGACACCGTCTGCGCTTTTCCAAACACATGACAACGAGTGGAACTTCCGCTTGTTATGTACGGAATTACTTCCTCTCCATGGTTGTGTACAATACAGTTTGCAAATTTTTTAGATTTCAAAATTATAAGTTCTACAATATTTGTTACAGTGAAGTTGGAAAGTATTCGCTACTTTAAGCTATTCGTAATTTACACTTGCACTACCTGAATGGACTATTACATTTGGAAGAAAGTTTAACTGTCACATTTCCCGAAATGTGAGTGCATTGTTGCACACCTCCAGTAGCCCAGAATTACTCTGCACCTTCCAGTCTAGACCGAGATGTGAAAATGCACTACTCTTTATTCGAACTGATAATGCGTAAGTATAATTTCACAGCAGCTCGATGTAAAGTAGACACTGTTCATTTTTATACCAGACACAACTTCTCTATACTTTCGCATCCGTGAGCAATTTTAACGAATGTAAAGCTAACCTGTGGATTATTTTGCCACGTGTGTAAGAAATACATTATTTTGGTCAGTTGACCATCAGCTTTCAAAATGCTCTCCCTGTATACTCATTTTTAGAGTTTTGAGCTATATAGTGTAAAATGACAGCCACTAGGTGAATCTACTTCAAAAATTAAGGATACGTGACAAGTGATAATCGACGGGAATGTGCAAATTCACACATGATGTTGTTGCCTAACAGTTCGCTGCCATGGTCATCACACTTGTCAAACTAAATAAAGTGATTACTCAAAACAGTTTCCATTCCCATGAAAGTCGTTGAAGCAATCCAGTTACTTATAGTGAAGGCCATCTGTTAAGTTAGCTACCTCTGAACTTGAACTATGTTGGTGGTCAGTGTAAGTTCTCTTAAACTGTGTTGTTAGACTGATTACAGAGATTCCAGTACTAATGAAAAGGAACTTTGCAGTAGGTGGCGGTATTCAGTAATCGTTTAACCGCATCGCGGTATAATGGCTTAGATCTCCCGTTTCGCAATAAACTAAAGTCTGATATCTGCCAGCTGGTCAGAGGCAGATGTGGCTAAATGTTCCAACGCAATAACCTGGTTTTGTCTAGTGTTAGGTTAATGGCTTGTAGTCTATCGTCTCAGTAGAACACGGATCAAGTTTTAGGTCCCATTCACTGTAGGGATATCTATTGATATGCCATAGTCAGATCGAAATCCGAGTTGCATGATACTTCTTCAAAGGGATTTGCTGACATACTTGTCGGAATGGCATCCTGTGATTTCTTATGAAGAATATTCAACAAAATTCAACAAACCATGGATCGACAGCATACTTAAACTGCCAAACTATTCCGGTAAACAAAGCATTGTTACAAAATATTTGTTTATTGGATACAACCGAACGATCAGGCTAGCCACTCGTACCAAACAATCTTGAACATGTACTGTATACACAGAAAGGTTGACTAAGCGGTGCGCTGTTTTCCGGACCACTACCTCTTTGCCGTTAGTGAACCGGTCGGTCTGCATCATTCTATACCACGGGTCGATAAGCTGATACCTGAGCTGTTCTTTCAATCTCAACCTAGTTGGTCTGCTTCATCTTGAATGCACGCACAAGCTGATTCGTGGACCGCTGTCAACAGCGTAACTCGTACAACAATAATTGATCTGAGTGTCATTTTGGGTATTAACTTCTGTGAGCACTGCGTGGGTGTGCATTAGACTTCACGGTGATGTGTCGCTTGAGTTCTTATTGCAGGGACGTGAAGGCAGGGGGCGGGCGCAGAAGTGGTCTGATTACACAGACACAAATTGATGAGATTGGCCGAAAAGCAAAGTGATGCTGACGTTAATTTCCAAGGTCTATATGAATACACAGTACCCCAAGTGGACCAACGTGTCCAGAACTATCCATCTCAGTTAGATCTCGGTCGTCACAGGCGTTAAAGTACAAATCGCTCAACTTCGAAGGAATTCATCCAGCGCAAACAGATGTCGGAAACTCATGGGTAATTTTAACGTTTCAGTATGTACCAGCGAATTACGATCGCCTTTTTGATTGTCCATTCGCATTTCTTGTGTTGGGAATTTTTAATTAAAAATCCACGACAAGAGATGCGTTTGGGTATCACAAATGCGACCACGAGACGTCATGCAAATCTGTTGATTATCATAGGACATCCATGTATAACTTTGTGGAACACATTTCAGACGTTTCATGTGAGTGCTACAGATTTTTAGAATACGGGCAATGTGAATCTGCTATTTTACGGATATCGTTTGGCTGTTTGTAGAAAGTAGTATATGCGTCAAACGTACTTCGAATAGCATCTACATACAGGAAAGTGTGGGTCTTAAGTACAAGTTTCTCAGAGCAACATGCCCTGTTGGAAGTGTTTATTCTTGAAGGCAACTTCCAATATCAACTCACAACTATGGAGTATAGGAAGAATCCTATGTACACACTGCAAGATTTCGTCAAACTGGAGTGATTAAAAAGATAAACGAAGATTTACTTTGAATTGTTTGCTGAAATTATCAATCAACCTTTAGGTGCAGAAATTTCATTTGTGTTAGTCACGTCCACACCATTTTTGAACAACTCAGTTTACTGCCGTTCCTATTGCAGACTCACCAAAATTTTGAATGATTCGTTAATCCCTTGGCCCAAATCGCTTAGCTGAATCGCACCCGAACGATCTATGATGGATATTTTATGCACACTGTTCATTTTACATGACAAAAATAAACAGAGAAGCATATTTACTCAGTCCACATTGATTGTTAATCCACAAGTTGGTTCATGTAAATTCACCAAGTTTTCCAAATTAAATTGCACATAAGCGAGAGTGGTTGAGCGTTCAAATTCGATAATTTGGTANCATGATTGGAATGGCCCGAGTTCAAATCCCGGCCGTGGCAAGGATATGCACTACTGACGAGCTCTAATGAGAGCGAGACTCGAGTCTAGTACTTCTTTTCGAAAGAGGCCGGCTGGAAAGTCTGTCTGAATGCGAAGACTGCGAACAGATGTGAGTGATGGTCGACTTGAACATAAGAACCAATTAAATTTCTCTTGTAAAGCGGTAAATCTAACCAGGTTTGAGCGTTAAATTTATTAACTGACTGCACGTGAAGACGTCATATTTTGCCTATAAAACTTGGGTCGAATTAGTCAACAATATAGTATATTAGTCTTTATTCTTTGTAATTGGCACCAAAAATCTACAGCGAACATATGTAAAAGTTGAGTAACGCTCACACCGAATTTTTGTTTGTTCATTAAAACTGAAATAAAGTGTCGTCTGAATGCATCTTGACTCTGAGGTAATATAAGTTGCCGTTAACCTCGAGCAACCAAATGAGTGTACTGATAAAACAAGAACAAATGAAGGCGTACTGAGGTTCTTGAAAACTCGAGAACTAACTTTTCACAGAAGGACAGGTAATTCCCTGAACTAGTAAAAACCCGAATAAATTCATATGACCCTCGTTTTACGGGTGAACATGGGGCAGTTTTCTTGCGTGCATAGTGTGGTGACATAATCGAAGGGGATTAAATGTTGTGTTTGTTCTTTGCTGCTATCATGTACCCTTTACAAGACTTCGATTCCCTATCGTGAGGACCATTTGCTTGGTTTGAATGGGTTATACAAAGGATTTGATAGCAACAAGGTGATAATTGAACCTGGATGACAAGTATACATGATTTTACAGTTGCAGACGTTAAATAGCAGGCTATCGTTTATAGACCATTGTTTAACATAGCTCACTATTTTCCATAGGATTTACAAATCATCTTGTCTCTCTACAACTCGCCAAATTTGTTATCGGCGTACGGTATCATTGGTGCCTTGAAAATGGAAGATAATCCAACACCAAATGGAATGAACAGCAGAGGACCTGCAATGGGTCCCTACGGAATATCGTTACTGGCAGCAAATCAGATTGTAGAAGAGCACTGCTTCGGCACTCGAGAAAACGGTCACAGAAGCAAAGCCGTTTAAGTTAAGCAGATTAAATTGTGGAAAAGTCATCTTACGTAATCAGCCTGTGCCCAATACTTAAAAGCAATCAAGTTGTTTGTGGTAAACGAATATTTTCTAAATCATGCTGCACTTCATTAATGAACCCAAGGTCTGTAACCCTAGTCGAAAAATGTCAGTCTTCTACCTCGACAGTTGTCATTAACTTCCGTTTGGTGTTTTCTGTATCTACATTTGGAACTAGATGTAGTTGTGAACTAATTCCGGAATTTGGACAAGTGGCCACGGATCGAGCGAAGTGTACCGTTTGAGGCCTCTTATTAAGTGGCAGCAAGATGTTTCAGGGAAAATAAACACGTCAACTATGTGTCGATGGGTTGTTCATCAATACTTGTCCCGATTTCAGTCCACTTTGTGATGTCGAGGTTTGGTGAACTTCAGTCCGGTGGTCCCTTATATATGCGTAAACCTTGTTCGATGTATAGTTACACGCAATCGTCTACTGCCTATGACGGTAAGGTTATCATCCATACACAGCTGCACACAATGACTCGAAAGTACAAAAAAACGATATTTTACTTCACTTTTTGGCTAAACTGGACTTGCTGGTGGTAACATGCGTTCAAAGGCGATCTGATTTAGATTGGTAACACACAACCCGCGGTCCCCAAAGAGAACAACACACTCGCCAGCCTATCAGTCAGAATTACTCAGCGTTTGCGGAATTTGTCTGGTCCGTAGATCTAACGTAGACAACATTCACATCTATAAGTGTTTTCAGGTGGCACCAGTCCTTCGCAAAACCAAAATAAAGGACAATTAACGAGTAATGCTGACATTTGCATTAAGATGATGCTCTCTATCTGTCCTCAGTCACGTTGTCGCCCAATGTTGACGGGCGTTCAAATCGTAAGCAGTATGAAGCTCCACACTGATTGGTTCTATTTAGGACTGCATGACGTTATTGCTGTCCAAATGAAGGAAATGCTATGGGTAGATTGTTCATTGTTAGTTTGATCAAATAACAACACATTATGATTCCGCAAAGTGGGCTCCATAAGGGAAGACATGATTTCAAAGGATATTGATAATATGGATGTCGATAAAAGGAGAGCATTGATTTACGAAAAAGGAAGCTGCGACTTATTTTAAGTGACGATAACCTTCAAGCTGGTGAGTCGATGCGATTGATTCAAGTGCAGCCACAACACCGATCCTTGGGAATTTGTGTAGCTGTCTGTTCACAAGCTAAGGTTTATGAAGTTAAGGGGGTGATCAGTGAAAGCAAACTTGTAAATGGATGTGGCCAACTGTCAACACACAAACGTGAACTACGTCCGTCGTGCTGAAGAAGGTTGCTGAACCCTGAAGTGGTTGGTCAGAAATAGAGCCAAATGAGAAATAGAACAAACTAGACATCTTTATACGTTGGAAATGAGCATAATATTGCAACAAAATACACCAGCACTTCTGAGGCAATTACAACCCGATCATGCTTTGGTAATCTCTTAACATGGTAAGCTTCGGTAATTTTGATGAACTCCGGATTTTCACAAAACCATCAACGAATTTGATACAAATATGGAACTCGGTAACTCATTAACGTCAATGGCGTTGGAATGCAAAAGGAATGAATTGTTGAACTCACCGTGGTGAGGTAACACTCCATAGTAAACGATGTTCCATGAAGTTAGAACTCGGATGTATATTCTCGGCTTGTGTGGGTTGTCAATATCGTTATTTCTACTCACGAATTCCCTAACCTAGGCATTGTCACTAAACCTATCGAATGAAGTTACCAGCAATGGAGAGGTCCTAATTAATGTTAGCAAGACAAATTGTACCGCTTGATTGCAAATACATTGCATTTATGGTCCGGGTTTCGATTTTCAACCAGAAGATGAATCGCAGACGAGGAATGCACAGCTTTGTTCTGCGTATACTGCTACACGTAGAACACTGGAGTCGAGCATGTTAACCACGTGATCAGATGGTTTATTAAGCGGGTCTCCCATCCCAACCAGGCCGGCTCAGTAGTAGAACAGGGAAGCTGCTGAACGGCGTATCATGGTCGTACCTGGCACATTTGCAAGACTTCTGGTGTAATGAAGTAAATACATTTTATCTACTGAGCAGGGGGATTTTAGGTAGAAGCAATACGCCAACAAAAACTGGTCACAAGTGAAAACATGGCGATTTATCCTATTAACTAACGCCTGTGGGTCCAAAATGTGTTCATTCAGGCTTCGGAACAATAACCATCGTACAGGTGATGTCATGAGTGTACCATTATGATGAGTAGTTCGAAAGTGTAAACACACGCGTTTCCTCATCCCGTTAATTAACGCGTTGTAAAAGTGTGTGATAAATGTGATATATTCGGCTTAATGATAAGCCACCGAAAACGAGCGTGTTAGCAAAGCCGGCCTCACAATTATTCTGGGAATTTTTACACAAAATCCCAGACAGGTGAGCCACAGGTGATGCCAAATTTTTGGGAAAATGCCCATCAATGAGAAATACTGCTGTACAATAAGATCACAATGACAGCATTAAAAAGCCTGATACGGTGGCACGGCAGCAGAATATTAAGCTGGAACCAAAACGAGGCAGAAACGTCTACAAGTTTGAACAGGGACAGCCTTGCCCATCGGTTGTTACAACCACCATTCCTTGCCATCTACTTCCGGTTGACCCGTGCGACCGAACTGAATGGCCATATCGGCAGTTTTTACACGTGACGCATCCTTGGCCTCTTTCGTTTCGTAATCTCCGCGCTCGATGGTAAAATGGCGACAGAACAATACAAGGGCAACCACGGTCAGAATGAGCAGTATTCCGGTAACCACTGTGGAAAAAAAACAATGAGCTGCATGAGAAATAACGTCCAACAGGTCTGTACGTAAGAAAATGTATATTTTGGATTCGCCATCAGAAAACGCGGCACTTGCAAATTGAAAGGCGGAAAAACTCCACCAAACTCTTCTTAGTAAAACAAAATACTACGTCCACACAATTATACTTCAAGAACTTCCCGCGTCCTTAGAAGGAGAGAACGTTTATCTGCAAGTTCCTGTCAAGTGGTTGGTCCAAAGGGTAATTCGTGTTGGGTGACATAAAAAGTAGATGATAGCAGATGGAAGAAAAGTTGGACAAACATAGTGACATGCAACCATACCAGACGGAAATACTGAAGTAACCGTCTGTCAGATGTACACATTCAATGACTTGTGTGAGCGGATTGCGAGAACGGTTAAGATAAGTAAGGGTCGGTTAAAATGTGTGCCGATCACGTAGAATTATAAAGTTCTCCAGCAGTTAAACCGTGGCCAAATAGTTGACCGTGTGCTCCAGCGTAAGCAGACCCTGAGCGTGAAATTACTCAGGAGCTCGTTCTCTACATTACTCAGGTTGCGGGACTGAACCTCCGGGTGTTTATCCATGGTTAGTGGACAGAGACACGATAGTGGTTAGCATGGTTTCTGCAGAAGCGTTTGTAAGAATCAGACATTCTCCACAGTGTTTTCAGTGTTTTGGGTCTCCGGATAGCGGAAGACCGGGAAGTTAATAATACTGCAGGTTAAGCATCTCTGAACACTTCTCGTAACTGTCAATACTTTCTGAATGCAGGCTCGTATGTAGAGCATTTCCGGAGGTGACCATATTTTAAATCTGACTAGAGAGCTTTTCAAGAGCACACATTATTAACATCGCAAAGCCAAACTATGAGTTGTATGTCAATCTCAAGCAACTCCACAAACTTAAACAAATAAATAAGCGAAATGCATACGTGGGAGCGATTTTTGGGGGCAATGATCTCAGGCTGACCGAATAGAGCGATCAGTTCTTTTTAAATACCACGTTCACCGACGCAAACGGTGTACCGAGGAGTGGTGGATATACTGTTTCACCAGATTCAAAGAAACTTTGTGATATAGGTTGTAAATGACGAAGCGATGAATAACGTAAGAATATAAACTTTCGGAGAATATGGGGCTAACATTCTGAAGAATTTAAGCGATCAACTTCGTTTATGCACGTCTGCTGTACGGATTTTACTGCAAACAGAAAATGGTAAATTTGCTACCGATACCTAACGAGGATCTGCACTAGCTGATATCCTCATGGGCTACCTTGACCAACAGATCAAAACAAGTATTCAATAAACAGAAGTTTACGAACGATAGGTAGATATATGTATACTATTCAAATGGGAATTTCAGATGAAATGTCTGCACGATCAACCGATGTGTTGTAAAAAAACCATAGGGTTTCCGGTATCATATGGAAATGGTAAAAACAAATAGCGTTCACGGAATTGAATTCGTACGGAAATGCAAATGGTCTGTTGTCTAGTGGCATCCATCGGAATAAAAATTGGTTCATAAAAGCTTACATTTCAACAGTTTCTATTCAATCTTCTATGAAGGTGACTTCATTTGCACACAGATTTACTGAACACATAAAATGGTTTACAACTAACAAATCTGAGAAAGAACAACCGCTTCAGAGTTCAGCTGGTGAAGCGAACCAGCTAACAGTGTGTGCACCTGGAACTGACATAATTGAAAAGGTCATCAGGAAGCGCTAACATGAGACGGCTTACGCAATCGGTGATGCCAACAATTTTCAGGATATCTATCGCCCGAAAAGAAATCACACTGTGAGGGTCGCCCACATCGTTACCCCTCATCCGATAAACAATGTCGTGTACATACGAAAACATGTTATCACTGATCTACCTTATTCCAGACGTCAAAGTCCACATAACTCTTCCTCCTAATAGCCTATCATGATTGTTTAAACTCTGCGTATGAACCAACGTATCCAGTTCAAGTCAACTTATCTAAGAATACGGTTCAAGCTCATGTTTTCTACAGCAGTTGGTGGGCTTGCCGGCCTAGTTGGCTGTAGAAACAGACAAGAAGCTAACGAAATAGGCAAGCATACAACATCATGTGTTTTCTGGCCGATCGTTACACAGTTTAAACATGTGTAAGAGTCGTCGATGTTTTGTGTTGTCTTGTGTGACCAACAATCACTTGAAATCGGATGAAGGTGACAACCAACGCAAATCGTTAAAATAGCAAATTTGGCTCCGGATCCTCGGGCAACGGAACACTGAAGGTCATTTGTGTACTATTAAAAGCATTTTAAAAATGAAAAATATCACGCCTTACAAATGACCAGTTTGAAGCTAGCGCTCCAAAGAAGATCCTCTTGACGGGTTTGAGTTAACTCTTCCATGGAAGTTTTGTGTTATGCGGTGAGGTGAACTTTCCGCTATGTAGCCAAATAGGTCAACCTATAAGCGTTACATAGGTGAGCAACCTCACGATATCCACCCGCATATTCACAGCATAAATAACGAACAAACATTAATAAGAGTAAACTAAGTACAACATGAATGAAAGTGTGCTTGAGAATGTGCTTGTGTGGTTTGCATTCAATCTCTCAGTTGTAAGCTGCGTGTATTGTGTACCGCGTGTAGAGTTGATGAAACGCACCTCCAGCAACGACGCGTCTTTCACGCTCCTTATCGTCAGTTTGAGCAGGTGGCGTGATGTTAGGCGGAATGGCCGGCGATGGTCGTATTTCTAATGGCTCCGGTTCTGGAAGTATTTCGATGAAGCCGCATAAATCTTCTCGGATGGAATCTGAGTAATTATTTTCGGCAGAAGAAATGCCAAACGTTATTCAGGAAGATTAGCGTTTTCGCATAACGGTCATTAGGAATTAGCAATCGTTTAGAGTATCTTGTTATTTAAGTATGCTTTGAAACGGTTAAGCTGTGTACATCAGGTTGGTCACTCAAATTCACTCAACAGGTTGTAAGTTAACCACCTAGATCCAAAGATACGGATGGGAACCATCAAACATTTCTTTCTTTTCGCTTTCGACAACCAGCATTCATTACGTTCGCACAACAGAAAACGTTGCGAGAAAATGTACCGCGGATTGTAGTTAACTAACAACAACAATCAGGTATTTTCGATGAAGAACTAGCAGGCGTTTTGAGATATCCATTGAGGACAAATGAGATATATATCATGGAATGATTAGATGAAGAAACGAAGATTTAAGCATACAGTGAACCAAGTAAATGTGATGTGTTGGCCAGCAGAGGTAAATTAAATGTGTGGCACCTAGGGACAGTTGTGTTGTAGGTAATGTTACTTACTTAGACCATCAGTTCTTGTCAGCAGACCAGTTTCAACAAAGATCTCCCACTCTCTTCTAGATCTATGGAATGACACTGCTTTAAGTCATTAGGTATGTAATTTTGGTTTGTGTCTTTTAGTATCTTAGCTATTGTCAAACTGGAAATAGAAATACACGCACTATCAAAATAAGTGAACATTCCACTTTGTAAGATCGACTCAAAAACAAGTGTACATATGTGTTCGTGAACTTCAAATGTTTTGTAAAGAAAATGATTACACGAAACTATACAGCACAAAGAGGTAATTTGATAATCAGAAGCAACCGAGAGTAGTGAACTCTGTCGATAGCCGGATGTCAGGGCAATGTTACATTAGTTGCAAGACACGGACACAAATGATCAAAATGAATTAGAAACACCCAAGTAAGAGTGAATAGATGTAAACGCTTCAAATACTGCAGGAGAGAGGTAGAGCGCTGACCAAGACGAGCAAGGGTACATTAGGGCGCAGTCTACCAACAATGTTGGTAATCACCAGAGAAATAGACAGAAAAATGAGAAGTAAAGTTTTGCACAAAAAGGGACGGTTAGTGAATTCACAAATTGAGTCAAGTGTAATTCTTGATGATTATGGAAAGTGAGCTTGGTTTTTCGCTCTAACATGACAAAACTATACAGATTAAAAATAGAGTGTCAAAAACTATCCATTTTGGTTGTACTGCATTTCGCCGAATGGAGTTACACAGGTCAGTGATTTCGACCAGTCTTGGAAGCCCTGATCGCAGGGTTATCAATTGGGGTTAATAGGACAGTTACTGTGTCTCCTCTCGAGACGATCGGGCAACCGGATCACTGCTCACAAGCGAGAGTGGTTGAGCGTTCAGATTTGGTAATTCGGTCGTGCCTAATGTGAGTTCTATGGCGCAGTGGTTAACAGAGTTGCCTGATGATGGAATAGTCAGAGTTCAAATCCGGGCCGTGACAAGGATATGCACTACTGACGAGCTCTAAGTACAGCCAAACTCGAGTCTAGTGCTTGTTTTCGAAAGAGGCCGGCTGGAAAGTCTGTCTGAATGCAAACGCTGCGATCTAATGTGAGTGATGGTCAACTTGACAATAAACCAAATCCTCGACTACTCGTCAGTAATTTAAAATAGAAAAGGACGTTTGATAATGCCTTAGGGAAATTCCGTTCACTTTCCAGAAACAGATTACTACATAAAGATTACGTACGTTAGAACAAGCTGTTCGTCAACGTGCACCATGAGTCAGCACGGTTTGCATCATATTTAAATAGAAGCAGTCACCACTGGAAAAAGACAAGTAAGGTAATGCGATGAATTTGAAGAAATAAAAATGACGTACTTGCGGGAAGCATTTGGACGTTAGCCAACCGAGGGTCTTGGAATGCCATACGAAGTGGAAAGAAGTTATTCCATTGAGCAGCATAAATACAACCATCGAAACCATCAGCCGCTTGCATAGTGTCATTTCGACCCATAAATATAACCCATGGATCGTCCAGGCGGACATCTGCAGACGGGGATAGGTACGAACTAAAATCTTCCACCACCTCGTTGTAATCGTCCACCTGAATTGTCAAACAGAAGCCTATAGTTTTCGTGCAGCAGTGACCATGCAGGAGAATCATGTGTTATCTACATGAACCCAATTTAAGGCAAAACAATAAATCGTTGGCTACTGTATGAAGAAAGCACTTCTAACCTGAAAACAAACCATTTCAACTTAGTTTCGTGTAACCGAAATAAACCATTTGAAAAAGGCTCGTTGTTTGCAGGTATCAAAATGAACGATGGCTAAACGTTAATTTGAGTTGGATGATGAAAACGTAAGGTGCGAAGGCCTACAAAAGTCATAAAACGCGACTATAGAATTTGGACAACTGTGTTTACCAAATAAATCCGGTTATCGTGAGAGCGGTAGCTTCAAGGTTGTTTCTCAAGGGTGGTTTCTTGACAATATTAGGATGGGGTGAAGTTATATGAACCACGAAACGGTAGTGTCCGCCCAACTGGGAGGGATCAGTAGCTTGCGGAAAATTCGCTGGCCTGTAAATTTTCCTCAACAAATGGTATCCGTGATCATTCTGTCAACACCGCTTTGTAGTTAAAAGCACAAGGGTAGCTCAGATAGCTTTCCAGCTTAGTCAGAAGGGCACGTTATTTTGTACAGTCAATGAATATGCCAAGCAATAAAGACGTTTCGATGACTATTTTCTCCGTTCACATTAACCAAGATGCCGGTGATCCGTGATTCTAGTTCAGTTATTCCCACAGTACCCAATCCCATCTGCCCAAAAGCACGATCCACAAAAATTGGAGCTCCTGAGGCAAATTCCAGGAAGTAGATGACCTGATGGTTAGTACGCGCAACAGACGTGAAATGACCCTCTTGTGTCCGAAGTGTATTCTAAATCAACCAGGCCGGGTATGTGAAGCACAGGTGTGAAAATATCAGCAAGCTACAAGCAACGACTGGGATGCTCGGCGGAGAAAACTGAACAATCCAGTTGGTAATCTAGACCAGTGTATTTGCTCTACGATCACTTGTGTCGCACAACCTGTAGGGGCCTCGGCTTTGAGAGAATCTGAAGGTTCGCGGGTATCAGACTTGTGAACTGTCACGTCATCCCATATAGATGAAATCCTCGAGGATCCTCAAGGACGAAGGACTGACTATAGTCAAAGGCTACTGTTTTGTTACAGAAGCTGTGGAACGAGGATTTCCTCCCACTTGCCACAACGATCTAAATTTTCAGGAAATCCACGTGCAGTGTACGAAAATCATTGAGGGTTAAATTTGATTCTGAAGGCTACATGTGATAAGAAAGCCAACGAACAGTGGGTTGGGTTTCGCCTTAGTCCGCGACTGCACTGATCACGTTAATACATCAGGCTAATTGATCGTAGTCATATCTATGAACTACAACCATTCCTCGTCCATTTGTACAATGAAGGGTTTCAGTTCAATTAACTGGGAAGCATTCTGGAGTTGTCTTAAGCGAGGAAGTATGTTTAGGTGGAATAACATGTTCAAAACAATTTGCTACCAGACCTCAGGCAGCATGAGGGCACGAGTTTGGTTATCATCGCCCTTGGCTATCGCAAATGGTACACCATGAGGTTAATCTACCTAAAATTTCTTGTTTCACTTTGCTGTTGACAGCATCTTGGAGGGTGCTCAATTCGCTTTTCGTTGCCAAGACAGCACACTGGAAATGTTCGGGAAGTTCACTCACCTGAGTTCTATAAACCCCCTGAAGACATCAGTAATCGCACATCCAAGGCCCGAAAAGCATGCGTTGACGCCAGGCATCTATGGCATCGGGATCATAGTGATCTAGTAATGAAGGGTGGAGTGTATAACGTTCCCACACGTGGTAGGTGGCGAACCGAGAAAGTTCACTGCCTATTCGTTTGCGTTACCGATGTCCTCGTAACATTTTGCACAGGTGGTTTGTCGGCGTAAGTTAAAAGTTCGTGTAAAAGTATTAAACCTAGGCAAGTTTCTCGAGTACAAGCGCAGTACATGTCTCGTTGTATGTCTTACGCATAACCTGACACAGGCTGAAAGCGACTGTCAGGTGGTCGATGTGGGTCTGAGGGATGTAGGCTGAAACGTCAGGTCTCGAGACCTCATAATGTTAACAGCCGTTTTAACGTGACAGGTATCGAGAGGCGGAGACAGTTGAACAACGAATGTACGCTCTCTAACTTTCGATGCGACCATCTTTGGAGTAGAACTTAGTTTAAAAGTACATTTTGAGGAAGTGCACAATGTCAAGAGTAGGTGAGGTTGATATGAACAGTAACGTTGCTGGGAACAAACAGTAGAGCAACATAAGCGCTACAGACCAACACGTTATAATAGGTCTCGTATACATGTATGCGAATTTGCGTTGTTAACATGTTCCCGTTCAAAACTTCTCACAATAAACCACGAACCAAAGATTTCTGCTTTCCTCACAATCAGACGTAGCTTAGTAAGTGTTAATAGCTCTGTAGTACGACGATGACTTGGTTTTAATTGCTGTTCTACCTGATAGCTGGATTACGCTGAGGCAATGATCAAAGCCGTAATTCATGAAAGATTATAACGGCCAAAAGTGAAAGAATTTAGACGTAGAAGGTTCAAGTAGAATCAGCAGGGACTATATAAGCTGCTGGTTCAATATTTACATCAAACCTAGCAAAAAGCTTAGCCAAGCCGTAACTAAAGCTGGACGTTGTAGAAGTGTTCGTAGGCTGCAGAACTAAGTAAAATTAGCTGGAGGCCAGAATACTGAGGCCTGTCAATTAGAGGGTAATGAAGGCGATTTCAGCCCGTAGTTATCTCTGGACACTATCTAAACACTGGTGAAGATGACGTATATAGGTGTGCAATCACAGACGTTGACTCCTTAAAAATATTAACTTCCGAAGTGAAGGTCATAGCCTTGCAACATTCCTTCCATTCTCACAGTGATAACCGTGAAATCATATAGACCACACTAGTATTTCTTGTTGGTAAAGCTGTATTACAGCTTATCAACTGAGATGCAGGGCGCATCTCGATTCTGACTGTGTCATCTTATACGGTAATCATTTTGTATTCCAGTGGATTTATAATCAAGATACAGCCGATTTCATGTCGGTGTCAGCAAAGTTCACTGGCGCCGACGAACTATGATAATTAATTTACGGTGCTACGCTCACAAATTCAACTACTGGACACAGAATATCCCATGAGCAACTTGAGTTCACCTGGCTTCCTTAGACCGCTCATGAAATTCTTATCGTCTATTGAGTTCGTGCTGACAAGACTGCTTGTAGACACGTGCAGACGAAAAGTTCGAAGGTCAAGCGAGCTTTATAAGTAAGTTACCAATAACTTATTAACTAGGTGCATTTTGTAAAGCTTGTCTGAAAAACACCCATTTCAGTTCACATGCTAACGAGACGATACACGAAGGAAACGATGGATCACTATAGAGCCGACTTAGGCAGAACAGTTTTAACTGATCAGAAAAAAAAACATAAACATGATGCACGGGTTGGTAACTGTCAACTTATCACTAAATAAGAGTTCGTTAAGATGCCTTCAAATTATAAGCAGCAAGAAGCCTACGATCGAGATAACCTACACTCAGTCTTCAGGATTACTACACATACGACCTATTCCCAAGTATTGGTGAGATGTGGTCCCATGAATACATCGTTAAAATGTAAGCCCCGCTGAATAAGCTTCAAAAACAGTAAAAATAATACAACCATCAGTCGTAGAGAAAAAAGACGTACTAAGAAAACATCAAATGAGATCAAACGAGTTAATCCATGAAGTCTTTGCTTTGCGATATACATAGTAGAGGTGAGTATGTCGGTTCCTACCTTGGTTGTAACTGTTTAGAGTAAGTCGCTAGTTTCATCCAACACCAAAAAGCCGGTGTTATTATCAATAATGTTATTGGTTGTCCTCTCAAACATGCACCAGCAGTTCGCCTCTAGTGGAGATCCAATAGATATCCGCACTAAATCGAGATCCAATAGACTTCCAATGTTGTTCACTTATGACATGGACGATATTCTCGAAATTGTGGTTAGAAAAACAACGCTCAGTGCTGCGTCTATTACTGGCATTATGTTAACCGACATGGGTTGTGCGGATAACATTGTCCTGCATGATCTTTACGCCGAAATCACGCAGGCCATGCTGAATATATGAAAGATCAGGCTCGTTTGTATGGAGCGTGATTCTTATCATCGAAGTGCAGAGTACTGCTTCTGTGGTGGATGATCAAGCTGGAGATGCGAGTATTCCAACTCTCGGTGGAACACCTCAAAGGGGGGTACGTCCAAAAGCCCAGCTGGATAGTACCAACGGACAACACATGGCAGGTAAAATGGAATGGGTGACCAGACTGGGGACACGATCATTACAACGCTCACGGAATATCTCGGTGCGGTCGTAGAATTCCGTCAAAGCCCACAGCGGACAGAGTACGGACAACACAAGCTACCGGAAGAGCGATCGCCCAACGAGAGCGGATCAACGGACGAGAAATGGCAGACGAACCCCTCCCTCCCCCCCGATACAAGGCGTCAGCCACACACAAACCGGGCCGAAATGCACACGACGTGTGAGCGGAAACCTGGGGTGTGCGGTGGACCGGAAGTCCGGTTTACGTACGCGAAACGTGCGCGTGGCATGGCAACCAGCGTGTTGTACAATAAATATTGTGCATTAATCAACGCCTTTTCGCTGCACTTCGAAACACAGACATTCCAACTCGATGTCCCTCCCTTCAGATAGTCAGCGTGAGAATTGGGCGGTGCTATCTTGCCGTTTTGGAATCTTGGTGATGAGATATCAGAAACATAACACGTACTTAGGTCGTCTACGATGTCCAAATGATGCCCGGTGGTTGACTAACTGAAGAATACATGCGGTTGCGTGTGTTCTGATTTGCTCTACAGTTCAGCAACGTGACCTGCTTGTGACGATGATAGTAACAGGCCTGCTGTGTTAGACCATCGCTGTCTGCGCCAATTAGGCAATGCGGAACACTTCTGTTACGTGTATAATTGATCAACTAATCAGGTTGGCCAATCTGCGTTGGTAAGATTACGCACTGCACATGCCGCCGGAGAGGTCACCGAACCAGCTGCTATTTGCTGAGACCACCAAACGTTAGCTGAAGTCGTGTGGAGATCAAACAGTGTAGTGGTTGCGAAGTATGCCAACCTTGATTATTCCGTTGAGCAAAATGAGTAGGTGTCACCGGTCCGGTTGAGGTTCTCATAATCACCCAAATTGCCGATTAGAAAATCTACCTGAGATGGCAGCGTGCTATACTCAATGACGTCGATAGATTCAGAAAATCTCTAATCCTTTTGCTAAACAATGTTTACGCATTTCTATCTCCTTGAGATTTTTCTTGTGCGTTGAGGTAAACGTCGATTGGAGCTATAAAACCTGTTAGGTTCATGAGTGTTAAGCTAAACTGATTGACGAGTGTATTCCAGACAGACCTTCTAAAGGTATGACAGGCACATACGGATACCTTCAATTTTGTTTCGTATATGGTTTGAGGTAATGACCAAATTAGGATCAAATTAATCGTATTAATGAAATTTGTTGCATTTATCCCGTATGTTTGAAGCATCTTTTAAATTGTGGTACTGTCAAATGTAGCCGACGATGAATCTTATTAGGATTCTCCATTGAGGGATATTTAATAATTCAACTAGGTGGATGGATCCAAAGGTTCGAAATGTCAACAGCTGAAAGCTCCACCATCTGTAACTCGTAGTCAATATACGTATGGGACCAAACAACTCAAAACGTTTACTTTATAAAATGTACACCTCGGTTAAACGATCAAAAATGGCCTAAAAAGCACACACGATTTGGAGAAAAGTTCACAACAGTAGTACAAATCTGCATTCTTTCCCATTCCTGTACAATGTATACGGAAGATGTATTATGTACAACTAAGCTGCGGATAATAGCGTCATGCAGATCTTGGATGAAATTGATTCGGCAACGTGTTCTAACCTGTCTTCTGATTTCTATTAAAGTATTAGACTAGATGTAGACAACTTAGCTCAGACATAGACAGCGTGATCTGACAATTGGCTTCTTTCACTGTGCCGCACTAACTAGACTGGTGTATTGGTTGACTCATCCGAAGCAGGCTAGAACTGGTTATTGAACAAGGGTGTGGTTGGTTGATGGTCTAGTGACAACCAAATTGAACGCAACATGAAGCTCCTAAAGTCTGTTTGCTCACATGCTAATCGTTTGACACGTGTGCACACTAAGTTTGATGAAAATGGGTCACAGTAAAACAACAGTCTTAACCTGGGCAGAAATTGAATTCGTAATACTTGATGCAGAATAACTGCAGAATGTCACAAGATTGAAAGAGAGAGTAGAAAATTTACGAGACATGAAGGTCTATTTTGCGCGGACACGTCAGACAACCATAACCAACGGTGCTTAAAACTTTGGCTGTAGGAATAATTTTTGGACGCGATGTTCAATCCTCAAATGCTTGCCTTCAATAATGGTCATCCCGTGTTGAGTAACGCTTCGATGGGCCTTCGCAAAAGCATGCGAGATGGGACCAAACGAGAATTCATGAAAAATAAACCTGGTGGCAAGTTGGTTATTCACTCTTAGGGTGTCTACCCAACGAATAACCGCGGCCACTAGATTCATGAAGTCACCGTCTGTTGCGCGATAGTGTGGGACATATACGTATCGATAGAGGAGATATGGGAAGTAGAATAGGGGTGAAACAAGTGGGAAACACCAATAGAAGAAATGCCTGCCACATAAAAAGGTCACCTAAGAGGAACCTTGTAAAAAGTTAGGTCTTCTGAACAGCTACACAGAGAGACCAAGAGGGTCAATGTGTGTCAAGAGCTTATATTGGTTGCCACAGTTGGGTTGCATACCCAGACCAGTTACATGGATTATGCAACGTCGTGCCCAGCTTCGCAACAAGGAACCACAGTCTACGCTCAGAAGGTTAGTAAAAGGAACCGCCTACAACGATAGTTTACAAGCCCAAAACTGTACCAAAAACCAGAGGACGCTTATGAGCAAGAAGAGACATCTAACTAAAAGTGGTAATCACATTCAATACGTGACGTTGGAGAGCGAGTATGACTTATCATATGCTTTCAATCAGGCGATGGACATCCGCGTTTTCTTACGAGATGAGGATAAAATCAGTGAGTCACAGTCAAGGGCTTTTAGCTTCAGATGTTGCGGTAGGCTTTCAATGGACCATAACAATGATCGATTTTGATACGTTCAGAATTAGGGTACGGAAAGTTCACCATTGGAAGATTAAGATGGTTGGAGGTGAGTTTCCAGTTAAATAAGCTGTTTCTTTTCGAGGATCGTCCATAAAAAAGTAAACGCCCTGATGAGGATCAGAAACAGGCTAGCTGACGTTCAAGAAACCTGATCACCTGCGAGTTAATTAGTACTAATACGATGAAAACCAGCGACAGACGATCGGGTGAATTGTTGAACGAATTACTCCCTACATCCCGTTAACGGTTGGTCTGTAGATTTGTTTATATCTAACTTTCAACAGTTGTAAGTTCCCCTAAGATGGAAAGAAAAGCGTCCGATAAACATCCAATTCTGACGGGCCAATATAAACTCTCGTAAAGTCGGGAAAACTGAACTGACGTCTACATGTTTCAGTGTGAGAATCTTAATCCAGGGGCAGGTTGTTTTCGATGACATTGTTCACAATGGGAGTGCATCACTGTAAAAGATGGCTGACTTAGCACAAAATTGTCACTGATATTTTTCTGTACAACACTACATGTAGGGTGACAGTGACTTTTTCGAACTGATGAAAAACTCCATGAGATATACTTAGAACCTTGGAATAAGGTAGTCATTCTTAAGACCGTGTAACAGAGGCTACCTAACAAACGCGGCTACCTTAGAAGGATGTGTTTCCGGTACGATGCACCTAGGTACCGCAATTGCCAAACACGTATGTGACCACCACCCCCGGTTGCGATGCATGTTTGCAGCTGTGGAAAGTCCAGAACCCAGAACTTATCCGGGCTTCCAAAAAGTTTGTTGAAAGAAGGTCAGGATAGATGGACGCACTTGTTAACAGCGGCTGTCTATGTGGAATAGTTCGTGCCATATAACTGTACAACAATTCGGACTAACTTACTTTAGTTCGCGTTATAAGCCAGAGAGATAGAGGACATCTGATGTTTGAGCAAATTAACAACACGGATAAAACAGGCTACTTAGACGCGATAAAACTTAATGACGTAGCACCGCCTGACTATTCATCCTTCGTCCTCACGACAACGACCAAGAAATTATTGTGTTCAAAGCACTCTGGATTTGAAAATCGAGAGAGGCAAATAAGTGGCTAACCAAATCGCTGATGAAAAACCACGCCAGCCGAAAGACACAGATGACAGAGTAAACGACATGCTTTTGCACACTCGGCGGCCCATGGGTACTCCAGGTAGAAGTCACGCCGGCAATATATTCACTCATGTGCTGTTCACGATAATACTTATCATCACGAAAGGGATGATTAAAACGATGTTGCCGCTTCTGGTTTCCTCAAAACACTGTTTAATGGCTGAATGTTTTTCACTAATTCGGTCCCTAGTTCAACAGATAAAAAGTGAATTCTATCGAGTTCAGTATGTTGATTCAAAAATGTCATGAGTCTAGTTAACATGTATGAAATCGGAAAGCGGGGAAGCAAGTGCATTGAACAAAGAAGTGAGATCATCCTGAGCAACTGTTCTGAGATGGCCGAAATGGTGTGAAGCTAGAGAGGAACGTAAACTGACAGTTGGCAACAGAGGCCACATCACGCAACTCAAGGATGCCAACTTGAGCTGGCGTTTAAATCGCTCCACAGTATTGACTACTTAATTTGGTTTGCTCAAACATTCTTTAGCAGTCTCACAGAACGGGCGATCTTATATCTGAACTCGGCGCCCTTGAGTATATGGCAGCAAAGGAAACCAAAACGCTATACTGATTCTTGACATTGTGGGGACCGTGAAGTAATCATCAGCGCAGGTGGACTTATTCCGTAGAACTACACGAGAGTCAGTCACTGATCATTTTGGAGGTTGGTCCGTCTGGTTTGACCGGGTACAATAATCGGGAGATGAAGTCCAGCTATGTAGAGCTGTGATGGGCGTATAGGCCAGAATTATGAGCAAAAGAATAACTTGAACTTAGTAGAGATCAGTTAGTTGTTCGACAGCAAGAAATGGATGCTCGTATGTAACGGTAATTCTCGACTAAAACGTGAATGACGCAGTCCCTCATCAACTCTCAGCCGATAAACAGATGTCAAATGTTCTTGCGTATAACTTATCCAGTACTGCATATGATTACATTTATTTTCAATCTAATTAGTTGGGTGTACGGAGTGGAGATCAAGATCGGAGGGTGACTTCAGTTTCCCAAGAAGAAATCTAAAAACTGATGAGTAGTCGGGGATTTGGTTTACTTTCAAGTTGACCATCACTCACATTTGATCGCAGCGTTCGCATTCAGACAGAATTTTCAGCCAGCTTCTTTAGAAAAGAAGCACCAGACTCCAGTTTCGCTCTCATTAGAGCTCGTCAATAGTGCATATCCTTGTCACGGCCCGGATAGGAACTCCGAACATTCCATCATCAGGCAACCGTGTTGATCACTGCGCCATCGACCTGGCATTAGGCATGACGGAATTATCAAATCTGAACGTTCAACCACTCTCGCTTGTGAGCAATGATCAGGTTGCCCGATCGTCTCGAGAGGAGACAGTAACTGTCCTGTTAACTCCAATCGATACCCCTGCGATTAGGACTTCCGATACAGGTCGAGATCACTGAACTCATTAAAACTGCAAGACGGTATTTTAGATTACTAACCAAATCCCCGACTACTCATCGATTGGAGTTAACAGGACAGTTACTGTGCCTCCTCTTGAGACGATCGGGCAACCTGATCGTTGCTCACAAGCGAGAGTGGTTGAGCGTTCAGATTTGATAATTCGGTCGTACCTAATGTGAGGTTAATGGCGAAGTGGTTAACACGGTTGCCTCATGATTGGAATGGCCGGAGTTCAAATCCCGGCCGTGGCGAGGATATGCACTACTGACGAGCACTAATGAGAGCAAAACTCGAGTCTATCGCTCCTTTTCGAAAGAGGCTGGCTGGAAAGTCTGTCTGAATGCGGAAGCTGCAATCAAATGTGAGCGATGGTCAAATTTACGACCTGAAAACCTTCGTTTCTGTGAAGACTGCAAAGTCAGCCGAAAATATGTCATAGATTCGGCTGTACCTCACCACAACTTCGAACTGTGCATGCAATGTCCTGAAAGTTTGGCAACTTCTCTCATGCGGTCTACTTTTCCAAGGCGTGATTATCAGTGAGTGAAGAAATTGCAAATTGTGAGGCAGAGTGATTTTACAGTTTTCCATTAAACTCAGAGACACAGCAAACCAACGATGACTCCACAGTTCGATGGATGCGAACCCTTAGGAAGTTTGACCACTCAGAACGCGACTATTCTTAAGGAGTTCAACTTAGGATATCCAGTGATTGGAAAGAATGGGTCAGGAACACTCCAGGTAGTTACGTCGATGAAACAACAGGTATGGGTAGATGAATGAGTCGGAAGGCGATGTACTCAACTTTATGTGCAAATTCGTCGCTCAGCTGGGAGACTTGACAAAATGGAGTGTTACGTGTTCCTCACTGCTGGCGCAAATTTAGTACAAGCAACTAGTGTGTCGAAAATTCATCCTGGGCAAATTATTGAAAAATATCTAATTATCTGACCTCGCTGGAGCCGAATATTGATCTTCAGAAAAAGGCGTTGAATTAGATATAGTAAGTTCACAATTTCTAAGCTTATGCGATGTGTGCTTTTTATGTATTACTTAGTTTTCAAGTACACAACACAAAAAAACGTTTGTGAACCAACTACCGAACGGGCCGAGAGATTTAAGGCACACATGCTCACGAATGTCCGTCCACTGAGAGACTCGTACTGCTGTGTTCGCCATGACCTTCAGGATAAAATAGATACGAGATCATTGTTGAATGGAGTAGTCTTTGGCGCAACAGGTATTAGGATGGTGCAAGAATTGCAATCGATCGCGGTGCCTCAATGGACTACGTGTTATTGTAGGGCCTCTGTGTGACCAGATCACGTCTGTCGTGCTTGGGTGAAAGCCGGTGATCAAGTTGGACGTCCTGATGTCAGCAGTATGCTGGAATACATCGTAATCAGGCTGTTAGACTGGAATTTTTCGCCTGAATCACAGTGAGTTGGGTGCCCAATGGACCTTCCCCAGGATCATACAACACAACTGTGCAGCGACCCTTTGCAATTCAGATGTACTCTACGTAACGAGTGAGTGAAACACAAATACCGAACTAAGCCACCATGCATAGTTGAACCCGCTAATCAGATATTCACACGTTCACAAGCGCACGTACCCAATCTCCCAACCTGGTCGACAGACTGTTCGCATTCTTGGCGCCACCCCCTGTGGGTACCCAATACCTAGACGGACGTCTGAGTGAAGCATGTTAGAACTCACTTTCAAATGCCACTTTGTGCCCATGTCTGTCCTCCATGCGTGTACCATATGGTGTTGATCATTACAAAGGTCAATATCATAGTTTGTGGTGACTTCGAAACGTTTGAATCCAACGTCAAACTCGATGGTTATTCCACCATTGTTATTGACCTTGACGATAATGTAGTTGGTATCGCCAGAACCACGCATCTCCATGAGGATACCTCGTTTTGATTTGGTTTTAAATCCGACTTGAATATATTCTTCTACAGTCCCCAATCTGTCCTGTGTACGGTCTAACAGAATTTTCATCATCGGGCCATTGTTAAAAGTACCACCGACCTCTAAATACAAAAAAGTTTAAACATAATCAACTTCAAAATCAATCAGCACTACAGTTAACAATAAATATGAATATATTTTGTTCCCCTATTTTCCTTTGCCTGACTCTAAGGGTGCACGAAATAACGTTGACCTTCAAAGAGTGGAACGGTCGCCGAACGAACCGGCACGACAATCCCCGACCACGTTAAATTCCACCATCAAGTCCCCAATTAGCTGGATTAAAGGCTACCTCCGCCACGCCCAACTGGCACACACCACTGTGTGTGTGCACTAGTCTGTCCACACGCGCTTACGCCTGGTTGTGCTCCTGGGTCGTGTGACTGATTGAGTGGCTACGCGTCGCAACTCGATGTGTCCCGGCGATCGCAAACGATTGGTTTAGCTGCATCGCACAAAAAGAATTCACTCAGTATCTCATCCTTTACATGTCTACGGATGCAGTAAGACCTACCGAAATAGCAGCTCGCTACCACGTGTTTCAGGTGTTTAAAACTAGTCGTTCACTCAGCTGACAATAGGATTACTTAACGGTTAGTCGTCTATGCTCTACACTTCCTTTGCTGTAATCCAAGTGAATGTATCTGAGTACATGAAAACCGGTTGCACAACACTGTAGAGAAAATGGTCCAACCAAAAGAGGTGGTAAAAGTTTAAGAAGAAGCAAACTATTCCCACAACTGTTTGCCTAATGGAAAACAGCGTCTGAAACAAAATCAAACAGCATGAACAGCTGATAGGATTGCAACGATTAGTAGTAACCATCTTTGCACGGAACGGTTCACAGAACAGAGAATGTTAACCAAAATTTAAATGAAGTCACGTCGTAAGTAGCAGATATTGCACCATACAACTCGGTTGAGTATTTGTACGTTCGGACACTGAACTCAGTCAGTCACTGATATTCCCCATTAACTTACCACTTCACTCGAAGGTGACCTCATTTAGACATGATTCACCGTGATTGTCATTGTGGACAAATTATAAGTTGCACGTTTTGACGTACATGACCATTGAAACAGTCAACGTGTTACTCACAATATGTCTTTCATTCGTATTATGGAAGTGGAGCGAAGAAGCTGCGTATATAAGCTGAAAACAAGGCTGACTTCAGTGCCTCTCAGAGCATCCCCTTAAATGCTAATTGTAGGTGAGAGGGGACACTTCAAAGCCTTACCTCATTTGGGTAACAATTATCTGGTGAGGTCAGGCAGGAACAAAACAGTTGGGTTAATAATACAGTGAAACGTCGTATATTTATATCTTACTCTTTCACACTTAAAAGTACAAACAGGCCCTCTGAAGTATACTGAATAGCGCGGATATATGAAACATTAAAAAGAAGTGCACACAATAATTAGGACAGTCAACATTCCATGGAACTTTCGCCACAAAAACCAGAAGTATACGATATTATGAAGTATATTTTGTGTTGCGCTTGTCTTTACTATAAATCAATTTCACGATCATTAGCGAAGATTGCAAAGCGATTCTTACAGTACTTAATTTAAACATGATATATGGTATCCGGGTTTGCGTTCATTTACCGTTGGTATACAAGTTTCTGGTTCTATGGTCTTGACAGTTCACCATAAAATAAGGACTTCCAAGCAATTTCCATGCAACCATGACACAGTTATTACTGTCCTCAAGGATAGCGTCCAGTTAACAGAAATTAGTAACTATCTTACGGTTACTTTGAATAGGGGATAATTCATTCACTCATAAACGATGAATGTGCAGCTGTAACTAAAAAATTAACTGTCTATTGTGGGAGTACAATAACATCGCCCACGAATAGATCGAGCTTACACAATGTTTCCCAGCGGCATCGCTCATGACAGGAGTGACCATTCCATTCAGCCTCTTCACTCTTACTTTCAGTCCAGCTAGCAAGCCTTGAGGAATCGCAACTATCCGAAATTCCAAAAACATGACGAACTTGTCAACCATTTCGGTAACCTTTGACATACTGATGAAGACAATTTGGTGGCAAGTACCAAACACAGTAGTGGTGCATACTGTGTGACCTACAATCGGTTAGGATCAAAGATCGAACAAGGAGCATAAAAATGAACTAAATAGGCTAATTAATGTGCAAAAAGTAGATCATGTTAAATAAGAGCTCCGACGAAACAAGCAATAATGATGAGACAAAAATACGAAGGTCATGAGTTCAACAAGGTTTCTCGAGAAATGTGCATCAGAAATATGGCAATAGTCATCGGTAACTGAACGAACAAATTGAATGTCACATAGAGCTCACCTCTGCCGCAAATAAAACCTCGATATGAAGTCAGTCCACATTCGCATGTATAGTGTGAATAATGTTCGACGCATTCACCACGATTGAGACACCGATTAACCTCGCATTTTGGTACACATCCAGCACTCAAACCGTAAGTGAATACACCACGTTCGACCAATCCACGCATATCTTGAACCACGCCATTGATTAACAGATTCGATAGACAACCGACGAATCCATCGGTGAAAGACTTTACAAAGAAGACGTTAAATAACGGAATAGTGTGTACGTATGAGTGCATGTACGCTCAATAAAACTGAAAACTCTACATCGTTTGGTTAATGTAAAATTACGGCTAGCTATGAAAATTTTGACTTTAACGTGAAACCATAAACGAGAGGTTTATAACCGATTTTTGTCTAGAACTAACGTTACTTCGGAATGTTGACAAAAGTTTAGTAGGAACACAATAATGATAATAGACATTACGAAATTCAAATCTTGTAGCACAGCTTAAAGTGTGGTATACTATGATAAGGTAAACTGGTTAATTTAATTTCATCCACTTACAGGCCATGTACTTTCACTTGCTACA
Organism: Paragonimus westermani; assembly: GCA_008508345.1. Lineage (NCBI taxonomy): Eukaryota > Metazoa > Platyhelminthes > Trematoda > Plagiorchiida > Troglotrematidae > Paragonimus > Paragonimus westermani. The sequence continues at coordinate 55,065 of QNGE01002683.1, forward strand.
CGTTAGTGTTCCACCCAATTGTCGAAGTTAGTGTCAAAAGACTTAGTTATCGGGTTTCTACTGATGTAAAACAGTGAGCGTATTGCACTTGGTATCAAAAGCTAGCCAGCATAAATTACTAACTCAGAATCAGACAACATCCCAGTTCAGTCAGAAGTTGCAGTTCTATCATGTAGTATCATGCGCTTTTGAGATGATTCATAGATCATGCACGTGATGTGCGTCATAGCTGACTGAACGCATGAGCTGGGACGACAGTATGATGTGACCGCGATAGGGTGAGCCGAGATCGGCTGACATTAAACAATGGCACTGTAACTGGTCAAAAGCAACCGCTAAGTAGCCACTTGACAATGAGAACGGGAAGCGAAGTATTGTATGAAATAATTCTCGTCTCTTATTCTGCCCTTTACTTTTAAACTGAAGTTTATTCACGTGGACGTACAGAAATTAAGCACCAGTACTAAACTATCATGTTATTAAACCTTAACAATAGCCAACTCCACGAAGCTGATCTCAAAGTGTCCCTTGTATGCACGCGGTTCCAAGATGAACCCCCCCTTCGTTTTCAACTTAGATAAAAATATCAAATTGGGAAGTAGTCATCCGGATGTCATGCTTTACCAGAGTTATCACGCAGCTCAGTAGTTATAGTTGTAAGATTCAAGTTAAGCACCAACAATATCTGTATCCATTGTTCAAATCGGTGTCACATATTAACCAAGGCGTTGTTGAAATAACTATACTGAATCGTCTTACTCTCACTTGCAGCTCGGTTGTTTGTTTGCAAACGTGTAGGCACCTTGTTGTTGAATGTTTAAATATAGGCGTATTATTTTTCAGTAGTTAGGTCCCTTCCCGTCCCCTTCTCGTTTCTTTCTCTCTTCCTATATAGGGTTTGCTTTTTCTTCACGGTTGTGTGGCAGTTAGGCATTAGTGTGAACCATTGATGTATTACTGTTTATGATGAGGATGACGACTGAATCACCTTAAAATCCGAACTCGTGTTTCATGAGTGAAGTCAAGCAATTTTGTTGGCCATAGTTTCAATCTAGATTGTGTGAGTAAATGTTCCGTCTTCATAATCGGAGAACCGAATAATCCTTAGGAAATTGTCGAAACAACGAAACAAAAGTGAGTAGCTTTACATGTTAAAATTGTGGAAACAGTTTGTATGCATACTTACCGTAAAATAATTACCACAGCCTCAGAGTACAGTGGATTTACCATTTACAATTTGTACCAATGTTCAACCGATAGGCTTCAGGGTTAAGTGAACTTGAAAAGGTTCATAAAACCACTGGGATAGACTTAACAGAAAGGGAATATTTTTGATGTGTATAAATAAGAATTCATTTAGGTTGATCATAACCCACAGTTGTTTGGTCATGCCTTTGAACATGAAAGGTTAAAAAACATTCAGGCATCTTTCTGAAAAAGAAAACCTTGGTTGTGCGTTCTGATTTGGAAACAACTAACGGTGTGCATACAATAAATATTATGCGACTGATAGCAGGTTAGATTATCGCCCGTAAAGAGAACCTTGGAACTGGATGGTTTTATATGAACCACCGGTAGAAAAAACGCGAAAAACGAAACAAAAATCCACGACAGGGTGTTCAGTTTCACTCGTGAGATCCTGACCATTTTGATGAACAGTCGATCATTTCAGATAATCACCGGGAGATGAACCCCAAAGAACTCCACGTTACTCTCTTTTAGTAACAAAAGCTGGCTGAACGCACGAAAACAGAGGCGTTCACTAGGAGTCACGTGTTAGTATACTTGTAACTATGAGCAGCTTGTTAAATGGTGCACAACCAATTTTATTCTGAACAGAAAAGAATTCATCTTAAAAAATTACTGATAACAAGATATCAAACCTAACAAAACTCTCATCTGGCCATATTCTACAGCACAATGTACAGTTCCACGGTTCACAGGCAGTACGTTTTGAGATTATTCTGAGGATACGCACGTACGTCCTACTTAGTAGACTAGCCAACAGCTTGCCAGCTGCAGAGCAAACGACCTATGGGTTGTGAAGAGTCCATACTTATTTTTGAAAACCTGAATAACAAATTCAAATCGACTAGACAGAGCAAACCAGTACTGGTTAATTCCAGATGCATATTACGGTCTCAGCCTACAACGACCACCTGATGGAACCCATATCATCAACCCCTTTACAGATAATCAGCAAAAGGTCAAACATTAGATTACTGACAAGGTGGGTAATACACCTTCATGAGCTGTAAATTATTTTCAGGAATGTTAACGTGCACAATGATACCGCCATAACCAAAACTCATTGATATCAGTCAATTCGTCGCGAAATACATTCTGGTGACACTGAGGAATATACACTGTCGGCATGAGATCTTCAAGTGGTCTTGTTGAAAAGCACGAGAGGGCGATGCTTGAATTATTTCTTAAAATCAGAAATTAAGATACTTTTTTAAAAATCAACGGATGTGGTAAGATGAGAGCGGATCGTGAGAGATATGTCTCAAAAATTGGGCTGAGTTAACATGGGACTAGACAGTACGACGATTCTGGTGATCAACACGATATGTTTTATACAAGGTGGGATAGATGGACAAAGGAGTCCATATGTGAGAGTTCTCATCTGTCAGCGTAGTCGTGTAACTAGATAACAGAGCGCTTACAAGTATCCTTGAATATGTGGATTCTTTCGCTAGTCTGAGTCGATTTTTTCCATTTCGATCTCACCTAAATCATCACTTCCGCTACATTACTCAGTAGTAGTATAATTTAAAAGCTCAAAAGAAGCGCATGTGATTTCTAATGTTAACGACTTGAGGAGAGTCAGATTAAAATTGGAATGCGGTGGTTTCTAGCACAGTCCTTTCGGACCATACGTGCAAATCGCACATAAGTGTGCAAAAAAATCCCCAGGTTAAGTTGGGGTAAGTTGGCTGGTTAGGATATTGTGTAGAAACCGCGCATGGCCGCGCACTGCATTATGCGAACGTTTACGTACGTGCAATTGTCCGTTTATCGGCAGCGTTTTGCAGTTAGGCATTTTACATTAACTTATGCCCTGATCACTCTACATAGCTGGACGTTCAGTATGAATTGAAAGGTTGTGTTTGTTCACCGTGAGTGGATAACATGAATAACAAATATTCCGGCAGTATATGTCAGCAGCACAGACTAATGAAAAAGCGATCAACTCAGACAAACTCATTCCTCCAGTTCGACCAGGTAGTGACTCCTATGTGAATTAAATCCACATACTGTCGTACTGTGCGAACTTACACTGGACCGTTGAGTAACTTCACACGTAGTCTTTCACCTAAGATCCTCGAGCGTAAGCATTATCTAACACTTGACACATTAAAACCGATAGTGTCGGTTTCGTCTTTGACTACTAAAACCTCTAACTCGCTTACACTGTGGTGACGGGTGAAATTCTGACATGCTGAATGACGACTGTTCTGCAAAAGACATTTAGTTGATTGGTACCGAAAAGTAAGCAAGAAGGGCAAAAACTTGTTTCATTCAATCTGGATGAGTAAGTATCAAACCCGCATAAGCTTTCCGAGCCCTCGAAATTATGCTAACTTTTCCAGCCCATCCAACTGACCAAGCCAGTAATCTTAACCGAATAGTCTGTCCTCTGAATATATGATGAAATCCAGAGGACAAATTGACACACGTGAGTGACCGAGTTCAAATTTGATATCGCTGAGATCCTAACACAACCCAGTAGTCCAGCAGGTGGAACAGAGGCTACTTGAGAGCATACCGTTTCTATCGCTGATGTGATTCTGGTCGAAGCCAATAGTGTTTACAGGTGGGTTTCATTCAGATTGTCAGGTGTGCCACACTTCATCACTTTAGGTCGCCTGTAGGCTGCAATCTATCAGTACTGCCTAAATGACAATCTTGACATTTCCCGACACGGAACTATCGGACACATACGTTTGTTACGCAACAATACAGTGCTCTACATGGTTGTTTCGTACTTCGCACAACAGTGTAGGTTTGTGCATTAGTGGTGAGTTAACTTTGGAACATGTGCACAAAGATCTCCATTCCCTCACAGTTTCCGTTAAATAACACACGTAAAACAAATGGGGACTATTGTCGTACCCAATAAGTGAGCATTGTCTTTCTGCTGAACGCTGCACAGCCATTTAGACATACAAATAACGTGCAGACTTAGTTTGTCTTAGACCTGACAGAATTTCCGGTTTTTTTATGACAGACGGACGGACTGTATGATTAAGATGAATTTAATACATTTTCTAATGTACTAGAATTCCAATCGGATGCCAGTCGTGATAAACGTCTAGTTAGATAGAATACCCAGGAACCTTCCAATGTTATATTCACATAGACAAAGTTCTAAAATCCACCAGAACTTGAGACCATTCGGCACACAGACACCATACAACAGAGTGTTTCTTCAAAAGCATAAACTTTAACGTTGTGAAATATATCTCAAAAATATTTGGTACATTATAAAGTTGTACGTGGGTTGCTGGACATCCTGAAACCTATTTATGTCAGGTGTTCTTACGAGCTCATGGAAACTCTTGAGAACATTGTATCCGATTCAGAATGGATACACTGTAAATTTTGTGTGATTCTACTTACAATCAAGGCTAAAGCCTGTGCATTTTACCAAATCAGCTTAAGAGTTAGCGTACACAGAAAACGGTCCAGACACAATTCGAACAGGCGAATTACGGATAAAGTGAGGTTTATTTGTGGACATCCCATTGCAAATAATACTTTCGCGAGTTTTTTAAATGAAAATGGCATGAAACAGTGACGCCTTTCTTTCTAAAAACACTACGTAGGCGAAGCTTCGATTTTCATCAAAGAAGGCTCATTTACCTGATTGTGCAATGATTTGAACTTACCATAAGACTCAGCACATACAAACTAAACCCTCCTTGGGCACCTTTATAATGACATATCAAAGTAAAACTGTGAGACAGGCAGTTGACTGGAAACCGCTTCGGATGGTCAAAAGAGACTACTCGACAATCAGTATCCGGAAAAGACCGGGAATATCCAGAGCAAAAAAAGCACAAAAGTTGCAAAATGCACTGCAGAGAAACGGTTACCATTCGGAGACGCCTAAGCCATGAACCGATATTCACGTTGATACATACCTATTCAGCTGTTCAACAGAATATTCTGTTGGATATAACAGGTTTGATTGTCCGTCGCAATGGAAATCACTTTCTAATCCAGCAGACTCTCACATACCATACCATTTCCATTATAATTATTTTGATGCTACATAAGCAGGACAGATCAGTATTCATATCAACGTTCTTAAATGGTTGTTAACGGCAATGTCATGAAACGGAGAGCACACAGGAATAATCACAAACTCCCCAGCTTCATTCGACTACAAACATCGACCGCTTGAGCGAACAGGACAACCCATTTAAGATACCAAGATTTCACATAATCATAAACCGCCGGCATCAGTTACGGTGAAAAAAACACCAGCAACTGGTATGTGTATAGAATGGGTAGATACAGCTGAAAGCTTTATCATATACCAGAATGACCCGTTTGAACGTGAAAAATTGGAACCGTTTGAAGGGCTCCTCTGCTTGCTGGCGCTATATGCATTTCGAAAAGTGTGGTGGTTTTAGTTTGGTGAGTGACGAGGGCAATTAGAAATGATGATGGCTCGGGACATACACCTTCAACATGTAATGGCGAGGTGATTACTGAGAGCTCATGAAAATATGGATGGAACTAATATATCCGTCGTTGCAAAAATATACACTACTAATGACCCCTAGCAAGAGCAGCGCTGTAAACGGGCGTTTAGTATTGAAACAGATAAGGTAGAGTCTAGCCGAAAGTGAAAGTCACGATTAAGTGTCAGCGGTGTTCGATTTGAATAATCCAACTCCCAAACTATTCGCCAAAACGATGTTTCAAGTGCTCGGTTCAATCCACGAGGTCCGCAAAAACCGATTATTGTTTGGATTTCAAAACTTAAGCATGACCAATCAAGAACGGTAACTTAAATGACACCATCCGGAAACACAACGACCAAATACAAAGGGTTGCTAACCGACGAACGCCAGTAACATTTATTAATCGGCGAGCTGAGCAACCCTTGCAAATGACTTCACGTAATCTCAGCACGATTTAGAGTGGTGATTAATTCATTTTGGTTACACTTTCAATTAAAATAAACAAAAATAACGAACCACTCACTTGTGTAGTCCCCACGGACAGGGGTTGATCAAAATCGAAGCCCCGGAACGAGCGCTCAATCGCTTCTGTGATTGTCGTCGGATTTTGTGTGTCCACAATCAGGCGAGTCTCCTTCCGATTGCGCTCAAATCTAACAACATGCCATGTGTTGTCATTCAACCAATGAGCGGTAGACACCTCAACTAGCTGAATGCCATTCCCAACGTTGAACGCGACGCGAACGGAATTTCCATCTACAAGATAGCAAACAATAGCCTAAACCGCTGATTCTAAATTGAGCAACGCGCAGACGTAAGAGTTCAATAAAGAGAAAATGGGTGCAAGGAGGGTGACAGAGGAAAGCGTAAAATTCCTGAATATACAAGTGGCTTTCAGCAGTACGCTTATAAGTTAGTGTGTTTGAAATCACTTAAAGCTCAAGGGTTTGAGAAAGTATGTAATAACTATGTAATTCTGACTTGCTTTCGGACAGCGGTAAAAGAGAACACGGTAAATGAGTGGAAAGCACAGATCTCCTTTAACAGATAGTAAGGACGGTGGGGGTATGGAATAAGAAATGAGGCGAAATTATCATACATAAAGGAAAGTATCACTCGGACATGGACAATCAAACATGGGGAAGGTATACTTCAACGCCAAATGACTGCAGTGAAAGTCCAAAACCACTTCAGATTCGTTTCGGTGGCTGTACTGACTGAAGGTTCAGAACAGTACTATGATTGTAGCCAATCCTCCTTTAAAAATATGGACAGAGCATGTTGTGACAAATTTGGACAACGTATTTCAGGCTACACATAGTCTATCACTGAAATAGCGTTGTTTGTATTTTCACACCACCTAACTGGTTCTGCAACTTCAGCAAGTTTCCTCGATCACAGTGATTCAGGCTAAACCTGAAAACGTGCGCCACAGAATGCAGAAGGCTGACGTCATCTACAGCGAACCAAAACAAGATAAATTTTCACATAATATTACTACGAAAAGTGATCTTAAACAAACAAACTCCCCGAATATCGAAGTGAGCGAAGGGTTGGAACGTTTTCAAGTCTTCAGTAGCATCTTTTCAAGCAGAAGACTACAAGTAATGAGAAAGGACCAAAAAACCTGATTATTTAACGCAGGATGAGGGCTCACTAGTGAACATCATGAGCACCATGAGAAAGCTCTCAATTCGAAAAGCACAAAACAACCGGCTTAACACTCGAGGAGTCATGTTAGCGTTCTTCGCCAACGAGGTGTAGTTCAGAGACAGACTGAGATCTACTGAGACGATCGTCCGTCGGTCTCACTTGCGGATCGCAGTGCCTAGAAAGTACATAGTGTTGGGCGAGTGACATGTGCGCATCATGTTACATACGGAAGAGTTAAAAGGAAGTCGATGGGTTGCGCATCAAGGTGGTAAGTCGAAAGGAACATTTTAAAGCTTTACTCTTTCACTGATGTCGCCCACTGTGCGACAACTGTTTTTGACGTTAGTGTATAACAGCACAGGAGAATACACAGACCGTCACAGTTGAGAAACGAACAACTGAAACAATGGGGGATGGTCAAAATATGGATACTTCCTCAACAATGGTGATGGTAATACTAACGTACTTTAGGAACAGCTCTCTTGGTCCTGACGGTATACCCCCTAAGGTCATGCGTGAAGCAGTTGCACAGCTTACTGACCCATCTGGCTTACTGGTTACGTAATCTATCTTCGAGGAAACAGTACCTAGCATCTAGAAACTCGCGTTTTGAATGGTGGTAGGAGTAACTGTCCCAGTGAAAATATCCCAGCCTGTCTGACATCGAACGTCTCGAAAATCTTGGAGGCTCTTGTATATGACTCGCTTTGTAAGTAATTGATCTCTCGTGACTTAGCCAATATACAGCACAGTTTTTACGAGGGTCCTTCGTGGACCACAAATGAACCAGGGCTGTTGACCAACGCAATAGCATCGATGTCGTATGCGTTGAGTTTGCCAAGACACCTGACCACCTGAACTATGCTGTTTTAATCGGTGAGTCTTCCCATTATGGGTCACAAAGCAAATTTCCTCAGTGGTTTGAGTCATATCAATCGTCTGTATAGGGTGGGCTTAAACGGTGCATTCTCTACGTGCAGGCACAGTTTCAACGAGTTACCCCAAAATTCATTTCGTGGCCCGCTTCTATTTGTGATATTTATCAATCATCTTTCTTTTTCAGTTACCTCACCGTTATTATTTTTTGCTGATGACATCGAAATCTGGCGTTCATTGAACACCGAAAATGATTCTATTAATACACAAAATGACCCTAGTATTCTATTTGCCTGGTTCCAAGTAAGCCGACCAGAAACAAAATGAGTAGTGTGCAATCAGTACTTGTAAACCTTATTGATCCAAAATTGACAGTCACTCGTTTTCTTCTTTCGTGGAATTTTGTGTGCTATCTAATGCGTACTTTCAGCGGGTATTGTATAGTATAGATTACGTTGGTCATAACTGAAAAGAAACGGGTGGCTACAGTTTGGGGAAGATAATTCTTTGCTGCAATGTTATGAGTACTATGTAAACCTTCCAAGTTGGTCGGTCATCATCAGTCCTTTTACACACCGATAATGTGATACAGAGAGGAGCACAGAAAACACATCTGATATCACTTTGGAAGTTGGAACCGTCGGAGTGGCACCGATATAGATGTTTAAGAGCAGTCGTCGATTTATGCGAGACCCACTAATTAATACCTACTTTACACAGTGATCCATATCAAAATGTTTTAGAAACGTATCCAATACTGGGAGATCGTTTTTGCACAGGTGAGCATGCACGCTTTCACGCCTCATGTCTAATCAGCTGAGCTCGAACTTGAGAAAATATCTCATCGTAGGTTGATTGGTTGGTCGTGATCAACGGACGACTTTCACCTCTGTTGCATGTTTTCTTTGAACAACCGCTTTCAAGCAGTTCGGCTAACCTCGGAGTCTTTCCATCCGTCTTTAACTACTAACTAATCGAATGTTGCGGTGTTTCAAATTCCTACATTCCGTTGGCACTACAATTCGAGCTGAACATAGACTGTTAGCACTTTAGCTGCGCTTCATAGAAGCGTTTAAAGCTGACAGCTGTGCACATTTAGCCTGAAAACGGATTTAACTTAAGGAAGCTGTGAATACGACGCAGAAACTAGGAGTATCAAACATGGAAGGTATGACAACGTTGTATCGCATAGAGTGAAATAAATTTGGAGGGAATATCCCTTAGCCTAAGTGAAAATCAAAACTAGTTCAGATTGTCCAAATGAGCTAATTATTTTCAAGTTGACCATCATTCACATTTGATTGCAGTGTTTGCATTCAGATAGACTTTCCAGTCAGCCTCTTTCGAAAGGTAGTGCATATACTAGCCACGGCCGGGATTTGAACTCCAGCCATTTCAATCATGAGGCAACCGTGTTAACCACTGCGTCATTGACCTCACATTCGGTTGTGCCTAATGTGAGGTCAATGGCGCAGTGGTTAACACGGTTGCCTCATGATTGGAATGGCTAGAGTTCAAATCCCGGCCGAGGTAAGGATATGCACTACTGACGAGCTCTAATGAGAGCGAAACTCGAGTCTAGTGCTTCTTTTCGAAAGAGGCTGGCTGGAAAGTCTATCTGAATGCGAACGCTGCGATCAAATGTGAGTGATGGTCAACTTGAAAGTAAACCGAATCCCCGACTACTCATCAGTAACGAATTAATTAAACAACCCAGACACTTGACAACATAGCCAGGTAGGTTTGTTTATAGTAGGAAAATGTCCACAAAAGCTTACTTCGAATGCGAACCTCGAAAAACTGACTAGAAGCCCGGCCGTTGTTCTGCATAATCACTGCATCAGTTATTGTAGTGCGAAACATGAAGGACATGTCAAACGCGAACTCGGAATAGAGCGGTGGCAACTCTAAATTAGCATCTGCCTTCCGGAATGTGACCGTATTATCAAAGAGCGTATCACCGAAGCAACGTAGTGGACCCACGTTGTACCGCGAAAACTTGTCGTCGTTGATACCACCGGTGTCCCCGAAACGTACCTCCATAACGGGTAAATCATCCTTGTGAAAGAAGACCAACAGGGAACAGATGCATTTGAAGAATGCGAAAAATAGTGGTCCGGTTCTTTATTTCAAAACACCAAACTGATAAATCGTTGTCCACCAAACCAACAGCTGGGTTATCAGTGTCTGACTACGAAAAATAAAGATTGTAAGAAAACGTTCAACTAAAGGGCACTTTGCGAAACAAACTGGGTATCCAATCAGAGGTACTCAGAGAAAATTTGGACCATAAACTATACACTCCCATTTCAAATCAGTGCAACATTCAAAACCCTATTGAAGATAAGCGAACGCTACACTGTCAAATAACGCCGATTTTCAGTATATACATATAAGGTAAGCTAACATACTCACGGGAAATTTAGACACCACTTGTTTACATTTATTCGCAAGCAACGGGAGTAGTTTTCTGTTAACTCCACATATTTGTGTTACTCCCATCAAAAGGAAGGTTTTGACGATGTCGAACTTCTCCCATGTGACAAAATTTGCCTCCGATTGCACTTATCACCGTAGTGTATGACGATTCTCAAATCGCCTCTAAAAAGCCCACAACACCAGTTCATCATTGTACAATACACTTTGACCAACAAACGTGTAAATTTTCAATTAAGCAGGAGCTAGTGTCTGAACTCATCCTTGATGGGGACATGTCAAAACTGATGCTATACCAGTGTCGACAGAGCTGAGAGTGAAACAAACATCAAACGTACTTCAAGGTTCTGAAATATTTTCATTAAAAGTGGATGCAGGAACAGGCTCTTATCGACCTTTACATGTTTGCAGATAGAAGCACGTTGTTTACTAAGGAACTGATATTACCAGCCTGTTAAAAGCGATTTGGGAACCAGCATGCACTACAGTGGTGGTGTGCGCATAATGCAAGTTGCAATGTTCGTGATCTGGGAAAATTTCGATAGCCACAACGTTAATTAGGAAGCAATGGCTACAGAATGTCGTCCACGATGAGAGTAAATAGAATGACCAACTCTGTCGGACATATGTAGTGGATATATATTTGTGCTACGAAGTCCAGCGCGGGTCGGCTCACTCAGAAGCTTGTATGAAGTACGAATGAGATCGGCATATTATCGGGTGAGCCCTAGCTGGGAAACGAGGTTGTGATAACAGGATCTAATGCCAGACGATGTGCGTGAATAGAACTGTGTTAAAATTCTAATGTTTGAAGGTAAACGAGGAATTAATGGACAGCCACAATTGGGAGAGAGAAACCATTTGCTGATCAATCGTTTCAGTTGCTCGAGAAGGAGGAAATCTGTAAGATAACAAAGACAACAGATTCTCTGAAGTGATGGAAATCAGATGTCTTTCCCAATGGTCGGGGCAGGTATCTTGAGGCCCTTGCTCATTTTCATACTGGAGTATACAAGCCATATGTGTAAGTGAAATTGCGCATTTCCAGACCGCAGAATAGAGGTAACACGAGGAACTTCGCATGACGTCTTTGTTTCCAAAATCGTAAAAGCACACGATAAACAAGCATCGCAATTCACAGGCTTATGATTTGACAAGACGTTGATAAATCTGTACGGTTTTGCCACTTGCATTTGTCACCTGTGTTTTGAATACCGAGCATATATTTCCGGCGGATCAATAAGGTATAAATGTTTTATGCAACACTGAGATGATAGTATAATCGCCTTACGTAATAGCAGCGATTCCTTAGAGTGCAACTGTTTCAAGTGACATCACTTGTCAAACAGAACATTCAAATGGTTCCATACTGAGGCATCCCTATCAGGTAACAGCAGGTAGACGGAGATTGCTGAAATTAACATTCATACGAAGACTCACAAGTTGTAGAAAACTTATCAACATTAAATGAGATCGGAGCAAGTTATGGATGACCGCCTGAATTTACAGCACCCGTAAGATGAGCCTACAGGTACTCCACGTTCTTGATCACGAAATTCGCAATTTGGCAGATGGAACCAACCGACCTTATTTTCATTGATATGACTAGTAGTTGGCAATATGTTCGTTAGATCAAGTTGGCGATGGTTTCCAACAGCAATGCCCCATGGGTTAAATGCTATACAGGCATTCACAAAAGGCGATGCAACCAACGGAAATAGAATATTTTTCGGGTTATTTCAAAATACGGATCGCATAACGACCGTATTGCTCAGAAGATTATTCCGCTTCTAGATGGCTGCCTGAATGAGACAACGAAGGTAAAATGTAACATATCCTTTTACTGAACTAATAAAGTCGGCGAAGTTTACAGCGACAAGAATTGCAAAAGTGTCTTCTCCCGAGATTTTAGGCAAAAGAGATTGGGAAAAATCGCGTAATTCGATCTGAAGTGAAGAAACGGTTGATCGGGGAACCAGCTGGACTGGACCCGCTATCCATGCTTACCTTGAACTGTAATAGCCCACTGTCCACTAAAGGTGGTGTAGTTGACCCAGCACTGTCGCAATTACACGTGAGCGAGTCCCCAGTACAGGTGCCCTCGACTCCACACGCACACATTTGCAGTCCCGGTACACCTCCTCCCCAGTAGAATTGCGGTCTCCCTTTGCGGTTGACCCACCAACCCCAAGCCCGATTTTGAAAGGTAGTGCCTCCTGCAGGAAATTAAAAACCGCATGCAACAGACAACATGAAGACTCAAGTTACACGCACATATCCAATTAGTAATCAAACGAGTGAAATGCTGAAGGACGCAGGTAAACCGAGTGAGAAATATCAGAGATGCATATTTAATAAATAAAGTTTGACTTCATGCACCCATTCACTTGTCTGAAATCAACGTTATATATATATATATATGAGTAAAGACGGCTCATTTTTGGAGAGAGAGAACAGCTCAGGTTATGCAACCAGAGCACAGTGCAACTTGTCGTATGGGAAAACACAGAAGGAAGTGCCGGTATTAGTGCAAGATGACACATTGATAATGCACGTCACACTAGCATAACAACTTGTTAACTGGTGCAAGATTGTGGGACAAACACTTGAAGTTTTATACCGCTCAGGTTATACCATCATCATGGACAACAAGGTATTCGGGGTTGACATTGATGTTCAACCACCATACAAGTATCAGAAAATAAAAGCATAAGTCACAGTTGTTAAAGAAAAGGAAGGAATGAGGCTTCGGGCACAAGCGGTTACGTTATAATCTTGAAAGGACAATCAAGGACGAGTCAGCAGTCATCAGTGATAGGTGAATAAGCGCTGTAAACGGGAATGACCGTTATGTGCAATGCTCATTGAGATATCCTGTAGTCCAGTTAAGGTGGCCAGTAAAATATATTCTAGCATAAACTGCTAGTTGCTTTCATACTCAACTAGATTTTTCACGTAGCCCCTTCGAACACCAGCACCAGAATGAAGTTGCACTCAACAGTGAACATTTTTACCACGATCAACATTTGAACCCTTGTTCTTGCTTTCGTGAGACAAGCATGTTCACTACCGCGCCGTTGACGTCACAGTAGATATTACATACTAACTCCCGGCCAAGTGTGTTTGCGGAAAATGTTAAATCTGAATTAACAAAAATTCGTCGCTATACATAACCCTATAACTCTGCCCCACAACATACTTACCGTGCTGCACTGAATATCGTAGAAGACATTTTGGACTGCAATAATGTAAATATTATGGTCTTTATATACCATCCTTAGTATGCCGCTGGCGCTTTGACATAAATGACACAGTCCAACACGGGACAATTTATCCAGTTCCTGAAGTTAACCACTAACGGAGAACACACTGAATGAAAACACAATTATACCCATCAGTTTACACGTCAACTTAGTTCCAAAAGCTTATGGGCAAATCGTTTACTTCACTTAACGGACAACAAAGTACTGACTGCAGAAAAGTCTCAACTTAACACTTCAACGTTAATCTCTAACACAAAGAACAAACATGAGAAGACAATTCAAACTAAGTTGTAAAATGTAATGCTCTTCATAGAATTAAAGTATAAAGTACTTCTCACGCTAAATTCCTATTGTCTGTTGACAGAGTTGGAAATTGTTACCAGCGAGTAATCATAACAACAAATCACGTGTGTAGTCGTGAAGAATCTCTGCCGTGTAGTCAATTTCAGAAGACAGTATGTTGTTTCCTGTGGCTGTCTGTACGGCACTCTGTGCTCAAATAAGCAGTTACGTGGGCTCTACTGAACTCTGGAGCTGCGATCCATGTCAGAAAACTAATTGACGAGATAATTTTCGAATCATCACAATCACCGGAATTCATAGTCATATCGATCAAATTGGCATATCGGTTCACGGTTCACCAGTCAGACAGGCAAACTGTGGCACGCGTCAAAACATCTAGCTGTAAATATATTTGCCCTACTGATAGGCTACCACTAGCTGTCAGACTTGCTTCATACGAAACAGCTTATCACCGGGTATTGTATGTAAAGAACTACCAATGACGTTATTTTCACGCGATTTGAAAAAAACAAGGTGTTTCGTCAAACTTAGTTGGCGCTACGTATACGTTCACAACCAAATTCTGCTATATTCACAGAAGTGTACACAACGAAGAAACACGTTTGTTAATGCAGCGATGAAATGACATTGTAACGAGCTAAAGTAACTAGCGTAACGTTGTTGTGTTACTGACAAGTAGTATCATACATTTGTTAATTATGATGAGGCTGGTTGCATAGTCTACCTGGAGGGGCAGGCGCCTATCAAATGTGGCAAATGTTCACTTTGAAATTACGAGAAATTCGAATTGTGAAAACTTTAACCATTAATCGACTTATGTAATCTACCGGTCAAAGTGAGTAGAAATCGCGTCCTGGATCCTACTGTGTAAAATAAAATCACTGTTGAACAGAGTCAAAATAGGATGTTACTCTTTCTTGTGACTGCAATTCTGCGGGTAAGGAAAAGTTTAAACAATGTATATTCTGAGTATTATATACCCTTAATTGAGTAAAATCTGTTCTCGCAATTTCCATACGAGTGCATATTTATTAGACGATTTTCGTAATGTTGAGCGACTTAATATAGTTGTCAACCATCGATTTTAAATGGTTAAAGTTATATCTGATACACTCCTGAAGAAAAACAATTTCCGGACAGCATGAAAACAGTTCAGTTCCGTTTCTTTTTGAAAGGAGGACGTTTTAACCACGAAAAACCTGTTCGAAAGGCAACTGTCAGGCTTATTGATAGGTGTTTAATTTGTACGGGCAAACAAAGGCGGAAGGTTGTTATTAAATCTGGGGTCTAACCAAAATTGTTTGATGTCTTGAAGGACAACAGGTTTTTGCAAAGATTAGAGAATTGGAACAGATTCGCGTGCAACTTACCACTCGTCGTCACAATCGTCTGTCTGCCACCTTGAATTGTACTAATTTCCAAACGTGTTACGAACGACAGGATGACAAGAGTAATCGCATTTATTCAGTTGAGCCATCTTCCACTTAACACCAAAAGAAAAAATTAAGTTTTTCGCTGAACCACAGACCGCCCTTCAGCAGGGTAGCGCAGGAATGAATGCTTCGAACACATTTGCAACTGGTTAACATAAGAGAACACTACCTATAAGTCATTTGGCGGACATCGTTATGGTGTCTGAGAGTGAACGCTTAGCTCGTCAAAAGACAGTTGAGGACCAGTCATCAGAGGTTTCGCGTAAACTAACGGTCCGCCTGCCGGCTAGAGAAACAAAAATCACCCGTTATGTTATACACCGAGCCTTGCACTGATTGTGTCAGTGCGACCGACCACCGAGACTTGCAAAGTCATCCGGTCAATGCGGTTTCAGTAGAAGCAGAGTCAATGTTAACACAAAATCCAATAAAGACAAATTTCTAGGCTCCCCAAAACATTGGCCATGACAGGTAGAAGCAAGTGTCAGCTCCTATACCTCATACGGTAGTAGCACATACTGCACAGTCCCAAGTGTCTTGCCAGGGTAGCGAAATAAACCCTCCAATCTGCCATACTTACCTGAAGACGACAGCAAAGAAGAAACCTGAATGCGAAAGACCTTGACTTCGTCTGGAGGTATGTCACCAATACGAGTAAGAAGAAGAGAGTGGCGATTGCGTAGTCTAATTCTGAGGGATGTTTCCAAAACCCAGCAGTCAATGCGTAGCCAAACTGAACTTGGTCATAGAAAGCTGTAGCACCGTTTCATAAAAAATGGTGATCGGACATGTTTCACTTTCAAAAGGAAACACTTTGTTTACGTTTTTGGGAAGTGTGTTTTCTCACAAAACGCACTCACGGCAAAACACTTCATACCCCGTTATAGCGTGTTTTGAAAATGACGTTTCTCGTTTGAAAACGCCGACAGGAAAACACTGTACCAATAACAGATTTTACTGTTTCTGCGGCAACCAGTGTTGTGTTTCTGGTTACGTTAAGACCTTCAATTTATTTGTGCACACCATTTGATGTGAATGCGTCTTACTTTTTTGCTGTTGTTACACTAAGAATGTGAAGAAAACACTTTCCTATCTTCTAGTCACTGATTGCTCTGTTATCGGTTAGTTGACCGGATCCGTCCGACAACTGAAGTCATTGTAAAACTGAGTTGATTTTTTTCTTCTCGTATGTCAAACGTATGAACAAACAACCGCTAAACCTCAACTTCTTTAAGTGCCTAAGCTAGTTTGGCACCATGATTGACAGTCACAAGAGGTAAGTGTGCAGTTTTGGCATACTGAAACAACTTAGATTAGCAATACACTATAATGTTTTGAAGGTCGGAATAGACAAAAGTGAAGTTAGGAAAACAGCGTATGTATAGGGGAATAATGAGTGAGCCAATACACAGGTTAGATTAATAGGGATCTGGTCAGCTAGTTTGCCCAGTGAACTCGGGTGACTTACCACCAGGTGGAAGCCGGAGAAGCTGGGCATTCCAACACTGATACGTGATTGACTGTTCACACCGAACTGCGCGACGCACCAATTCTCCCAAGGTCTCCCGATCCGCACGGTCGTAGACCAGCTTACGCCGATATGAGCCTGGTGCCTGATATCCGTCCACAGTTATGAAATCCGGTGCGTCATGGGGCAGAACGGTAATGACTCCTGATGGATCTGAAAATAAAGATGCAATCCATTTAAATATGTCAGCGGAAGCAAATTACTACGACAAAAATCTGATGTTAAAACACCAGGCAAGCTTACCTCGATCCGTATTCATAGGGTACTTAGGAAACAGTTATCTTACAGAGTTATCCTACACTAATGTGTGATGGTCTCAACCATGTAGCGAACGACTGACAGCATGACCACGTGACAAACGAATTGGGAAGATATATATAGGAAAGAAACAGAACTGCAGCGCAATCCCGATTAACTTTACTAAGAGAATAACAAGTAGAGAAACGTCAAATTTACGTCACGCAATCAGAATCGATCAAAACCAAGACAACCTAGACGTTGCGATGATTTGTATTTTGGTCACTTTTAGATGCACAAGTATCAAATCCTCAACTAACTTCGAAGAATACACCTCCAGATTGCTAAACGGAATCCAAAGGGGATAGGTTTAAACAACTAATACTACATTTGCTTACGTTTAGAAGATGGCGACGGCTGAGGGAAGTAGTAGCTGAAGTTGCAAGTCGAAGCAAGATTTGCATCGGCCACTAAAGAGCACTGATACCGAAGACGGATGTCAGCAATATGAGAATCACCGGCGTCAGACCATGCGCCAGGATGTCAACAAACAAATATGTTAGGCTCTGATGACAGAAAGATTTCTCGTTATTGCTTACGGTTGATGCCAATGACCACCAGCGAAGTAGCGGGCAGCTGTTTCGATCTAATCAGGTCTCATCACCATTACGCATGTCGGAGAGTCGAAATGACGACTCCTGAATAAGCTGCGAGCAGTAGTCTATGGACTTATCCACTAGACCACGAGGTCGTGATCGCCGAGGTTGAACGAATGTACGTGAATCCGTTTCCTTATGGGTTGCGCCTCATTTCGCCCACAGTCGTACGTGATGATTCCCAACTAGGTCGTAACGG
Organism: Paragonimus westermani; assembly: GCA_008508345.1. NCBI lineage: Eukaryota > Metazoa > Platyhelminthes > Trematoda > Plagiorchiida > Troglotrematidae > Paragonimus > Paragonimus westermani. Next base: position 73,348 of record QNGE01002683.1, read on the forward strand.
TTGTCCACCACTTCGCGGTTGGTCACTAAGGCCTACCGTTTGTAAAAACCACTCCTCCACCCTGTATGAGGCTGTGGTGGTGCTCGTTTTCAGGCCAACCACAAAACGGCTGATCGGTTCCAACCTTTGCGGAGAAGAAAACGCAACAGTTAGGGAAACTAAAATTACCCGTTATGTTATACACCGAGCCTTGCACTGATTGTGTCAGTGCGACCGACCACCGAGACTTGCAAAGTCATCCGGTCAATGCGGTTTCAGTAGAAGCAGAGTCAATGTTAACACAAAATCCAATAAAGACAAATTTCTAGGCTCCCCAAAACATTGGCCATGACAGGTAGAAGCAAGTGTCAGCTCCTATACCTCATACGGTAGTAGCACATACTGCACAGTCCCAAGTGTCTTGCCAGGGTAGCGAAATAAACCCTCCAATCTGCCATACTTACCTGAAGACGACAGCAAAGAAGAAACCTGAATGCGAAAGACCTTGACTTCGTCTGGAGGTATGTCACCAATACGAGTAAGAAGAAGAGAGTGGCGATTGTGTAGTCTAATTCTGAGGGATGTTTCCAAAACCCAACTGTGATATTTGACCAAGAGACTGTGAATCCCAATTTAATGCAACATTGAATAAGGAAAGGCGTGAAAACCCTTGCATACCATTTTGATACGAGGAAGTATGAAAATAAACTGTTCAAAAGCTCAACACGGCATGAAGCTTGATTACAGATATGATTCGTGATATCAGCACAATTTTTAGGAACAGTAATTTCTGTCTGGCGCTCTCGAAGTTCAGCTTTTTCAATCCGACCAAACATCCTCTTATTTCCCAGAAAGTCGATGATTATCAGCCTTCTAGATTAGTGGTGATGTGCAAACCTTCCACAGAACATAAAAGCATTGTAAAGACAATCGTGACCAGAACAAAATACAACGTTCCCCAAGCGGACATGTTACCAACAGGATAATTTTAATTTACAGAATGGCCTGGCTCAGATCCTGTAACCGATGCTAATGACGAGTGACGATGTTTTCAAATCCTAATTGGCATATACAAACAAAGATTACTTAAAGTGACAGTGAGCAGACAAACTGACCAGTGAAATCACATGTCACCTTGATGGGTTGCAATACGCCAGATCCGTCCATATCGATTGTAATGTTGATGAAAGGGTTACGTAGCGCATAGAAAAGCCCAGCTTCAGAACAGGATGTGAAGTATTCGCTCTGATGGCAAACCGCACCAGAGTAGCCAGTATTGGTACAATCACAGAAAAATGTGTCTCCGTTCTGATAACACGGAGCTTCGTGTTTACATGGATTCGGACTACATCGATCTTGAATCAGGCAACTCCCGTTGATGATACTGCGGTGACGCGCTGCCGGCTCCAACTCATTCCAGACAACATCCATTGAGTTGACGCGGATGGTACGCATGCAACCCTGAAATCCATACCGTTGAGGACGCCCACCTCCAATGTAAGAAACGCGGTCGAAGCTGAGCTGTGGTCAGGAAACCGTTGAGGTAAATAAATCGTGACCAACAGCACTATTTACAATGGGCTATCTGTGAGCGACAAATATTCACATTTTTTGAACGTTACAAAAGTGGGGATCAGTTGAACATATAAAACAACATCATTGCAACTTGGATGTTACTCCTATCCAATGGTCTTCCAGTAAGGTGCCTTTGAAGAATAAACACTTCGGTTTAGCGCCTGGAGATTTTTACTAACACACCGCCTCTTGAGAAACCGTGCTTTTAATTCCCAACAGCAGTCGCTTCCAAATTATCATTCCATTAGAATGAAACCCGTCTACGGCTGATACACGCAGTAAAAATCGCAGACGTTTCGATGTTGATCATCATTAGCACTGAGTGTAGGATGAGGCACATCGTCGATCACACTTAACATGGGAACACGTACGCATACACAACATACAGAACAGTACAATCGTGCTTAGAGGTATATGTTTTCGGAAACCGAACGAAATTAGATTACTGTAGTTTGGACGGTATACGACCTTGATAGGGACATTTGTGATATTTGAGTACACTGTTACCTTGGGATGAGGCATCACTCACTTAGCAGATTAACCTATTCATCAGATTGTGTTTAAATGTGACAATAGCCAGTTGGAGGGGATGTATTTGTGAGCACATGTTCATCTATAGCTCCAGGTTCTCTACCGAGCCATCTATTCGATCGACGACTCTTCCATAAGCCTGGGACTCTTAGTCAGCAGGTGATTAGACTGTGGCCGATGAGGGAAACTTTGCAGAAAACCAAAAGGTGCGTCCGATTAAATGAAACGTAACAGACTTTTTACAGTGGTATACGTTCTTGTTTGAACGAACGGCTACTTCAGTCACGGTGGAAAATCTCCAAGATATATTACTCCTCGTCTTCTGGTAGGTAGGATTCATGTCTGAATAACCTAAGGAGGGAGCGGATGGTGACAAATAGTGCGAAAATTCAGCGCAGTGTAACAGTGAGTTAAATTCCTATTAATTTATTTAGAGGTGTTAGCATAAGCTATGCAAATGGCTTTTGCAAGTATGCTACTTTGTGAAGTTCGCCACTTTTTGAAACCAGTTTAAGAGAATTATCAGTAACGTAAATAGTGACTTGGTTCACAAAAGTTCTGAAACAGTGAAGTAAGACGAATCAGATTCACTGTTTCACTTGCCGGAAAGCCAACTTGCTAAAGACACGTAGACCATGGTGTGACAACCACCGCGCATCACAAAATATATTTCAGAAAAGATGATACGTGACTAGAAAAAATGGTAACTAGCCAAGAAAATGACGCGGATAACAGTTATGAAAACTTTGATGCGGAGTTTGTTTCTGGAAGTGAATTTCCCCTAGTGACAAATATGATATCTGCTCTTGAATAACCAATGCGGGCAACGTCTTACGTCAGCCACGAAATAACATTTTCACTTAGTTGGAAATGTACATTTGTAAAACAAAGGCGGCAAGAATTCGAGAGAGAAATTACGAAACTGCGAGAAATTACAGACTGGCTGGAAAATGGTTGAGATCAGAATTTTGCAGTATTAAGCGCCTGAGAAACATATGTTGACTTTGTGCATCAGTGCCACCTCATTTCTGATCTAAACCTTTTGTCGATCCCCAATGAACCAGCTCATAGCAGCTGGGGCATGCTAGAAGTGAGAGAATGCGGAGTAGTATGCTCACGGAAGCGAAGCACACAAGCCGGCGTCAGCAGCGCAAAGCAGTAGCATGGTGACAAGTGGCAAACAAGAGAAGCCTCGTCAGGCTAAACTATCAATGCTAGACTAGCAAAGCTGCTAGTATTTAAGGTAGACTAGGTGTTGTCATTGCGCTTATAACTAACCTGCACGAATACCACTAAACGTGCAACTGATCACCATGGTTTAACAAAGGTTCTGTGTCAACAGTGAAACGGTACCAATATACAAAACAACGATTTATACCGCTGGATATTGAATAACCGATTATCTGCCTATCTTACAGGGTTATCAACTGAACATGGACGTTTACGGGCCGCGTATTAGAAAGGTTCCAATTGAACTTCTGGGATGAACCAAATTTGAGGCGTGATGGGCGAATGAATGTCTTTAGCTGTCTGATCATTCGGAGTAATGCCAACGTCAAGTATCTGACCATGAAGGTTACAAAAGTTGTTCACTCAGCATCCAAAGCAAGGCTGAAACAAAGGATTTACTTGCCTATAGGTGTTCAATTATCACACGAACAAAAAATCAATCAAACAGTTAACTTGCCGGTAACGTTGTCTTCTGTATCGTTGTATGCACAATGTTATCTATGATTAGTGTAACCTCATCTTTTCTCATTGTGAACTGAACGTCATGCCACAGGCCATCTGCAAACGTTCCATCAAGAGCGGCTGGGTCCCGATTCTGTATTTTGTACTTGATGACATTAACTCCAGGCAAGACAATTTCCAGCTCAAGATGACCCTTATTCTCTTCCATACCAAACTATGAAAATTGAAATAAAAAGCAAATCAGATATCCATAAGAAGTACAGTTTTGTACATAACTAGTTAATGTGGTAGATTATTGATCCCAATTCAGATAGTTGAGGAAGGCTGCCGAACCACTGTGCAAAATTAGGTGTATGTGACAACATTTTGCTAACGTCCCTGCATAAACAAATGTATTTGACGGATGAAATCCTTTATAGGACTAAGGAACTACAAAATTGCGAGATACTGTTTATTGTGTACGATTTCATTGTAAACTAGTGGATAGACTGCGAGGTTCAAAAATATCACCTGTCTAAACATGCTGATGTCCCGTCATTTCTCGTAACAAGGTTGTGGATCGAGCAAACTGATCATTGCTCACAAGCGAGAGTGGCTGAGCGTTCAGGGAGTGAAAAACGTGTCACAATATGAGAGGTAAGGAGTAATGTGTAAGACAAGGAGGAGAAGAATGTGGGGGAGATAAGAAAAGAACAAGAAGCTGCGATGATGTACACATCGACTCTTGACAAGAGGGCCATTGACTTCAGTTCTTCGCCATATCAGACAGTGTCCTCAACAGAAGGTGTTCACTATCCCTTTAGAGTTAGGCCAGAAAACAAGGAGCGCCCGACTAAACCAAGCTACAGATTGTCTTCATACTCGAACCGGCATCATGTGCTAGTCACCGAGTTGCAGCTTCCAACTCAGCCCCCCACTCGGAAGCAAGACACCGTGTAGCAGGCACTGAACTGGCATTCGTAAAATCTGGCTAAGTCAACGAAGCCTGTAAGCCCGCCAGTATGTTTGAGGGGCGACAGGGTCTATTTGTTCCGAAGACACGTGGGCGAACTTCGTCAATACCGACACGGTTTTTCCATCACATGCCGCTGATGCTCTGGGAACCCCAACGGTCAAAAACGAATACACTGCGAACAACCTACGCCCAGATGAACTAGGTTCCAGTGCCGTACAGTAGGATAGTCCTACCGATTTCGTTGTATATTCGGAGTTCCACAGAAAGACCGAGGTCATGAGAACTTCACAGACGGCCTAAGTTGACAAACGTCATCCGTGCTCTTACTGTGTGATTTGTGAGCTGATTAAACATTCAGACAGGGTCGATGCCACCCCCAAGATACAGGAACTCGACCATTTCTAACTGTCCGCCATCAATAGTGAGGGCAACCCCCCAATCATTACAACCTCGCAACAGCACCTTGTGCTCAGTAAGTACAAGGGCTATATCAATCTGACGAACTGAAGCCCTAAATCTGTCTAAGCTATTTCGGGCTCCTTATGAGTCTCTCAAGATGGCGATGTTATCTACATACTTTGTGTCGCGGAGGTGAGTGTATGAGAGGAGCTACATACTATCATAATCGTAGTCTATCAGGGCAATCAAGAATCTCGTTTGCTGAAGAATTAAATAGAAAAGGGGAGACTGGACAATTCTGTCACACCTCAACAGAGATGCCAAACGTCGGCGGTACGTTGCCACAAACCATTACTTTGTCCGAAGAGTGACAGTAAATTGCTTTCAGGATGTTCACATGCTCCTCGGACAAACTTTTCTTCCACAGAGGGTCCTAGAGTTCAGCCCCGTCAACCGGATCGAAGGCTCCTTTGCTATCCCAGGAAACAACTGCTGGACTTCTATATAAATGGAGTTCAAGTATACGGCAGAATATGAAGATATGACCAGTACGGCCGAGGCCTGGACGAAACGCAGCCCGCTCTTCACGGACATGTTCTTCGCGCGTTCCACTTGGTCTGACTGACCGGCGAACCATTGTAGATAGATATGAACAAATATTATCTGTGAACAACCCATATTTGAAGGTAGTTCAAGTTAGAGAAACAGCAAACATCAAGCAGTATCATAAGCCAACAACATGGAAGACCGGAAGTAGTACCCGAGCGTGTACCATAAAGTGGCACTCGGCCAACTATATGGTTCTCAGAGTAGCAAGACACGTCTGAAATGAAAGTCCAGTTTAACTCTACTTGGAAGTTAAAAGGCTTAGGATGAATAGTTCTGAGGTCCGGAACTAAGACGAGAGAAGATATAAAACAACCACAATAAGGGGAGGTAAAAGAAATCTAATTTGACGCTACTTTGATTGTAATACCAAACCCAAAATGTTGTAAAGATCGAAGGTACCACAGAATTTCTCAAATGAGAAACCAAGATCACGAACGATAAAACAACTAGGATTCTAAGAGACAACTAATCAGTTGTGGTTACTCACGGAAATATAATTCAAATCCTTGTCCACAGTGTGATAAAACATGATACCACCGCGATTCAGTGTCCGAAATTGGAAAGAAAATTGCAAAGTGCCAGTACCACTTTCACGTTCAATTTTTAAGAAGACCACATATTGTTTGGTACCGGGGAACATGATAACTGAATCGTCCGTGGTAACCGGAGGACAAGTGGTGCTCAGTTTACCAGACCCACCGATTGCAAATCCTGTGATATTAAGCTGATTTTGAGTAAGTGGTGGTCCCCACCAAAGAAAAGGATTTCTTTTAGGATAGCCTAAGGCCTCATCCCAACGCATTGTTGCTGCGTCTTGTGCTGGCACAATCTGTGACCCAAGCAAAGAGCGTTGAGCATCACGTATTAGATGAACTCCGTTGAAAATGAATTCTTCAATGCAGCCTTTGAAATTTTGTGTTACCGTAATTCCACGTCGATTGGAGAAATGTGGCAATCCTCCGGCAGAAAGCTGAAAGTTCAAAATGAGGCGATGCATGTGGTGAGTTCGTCACAGAAGTGAGCAACGAGCATAATTAGAACGTTGCGTTGATGTAAATGGCCAACGTGAGAAAATGCTTGTTGTGATAAGACACGATACGAGACGGTCACGTAGGGAGGCATAGAATCATCAAGCCAAGGTTTAAAACTTTACTTCAATGCGATTTGAGAAATGACAAGATTGTCATGTAAGATACATGTCTAAATAATCTGCGACCAGTTGAATGCTTGTGCGTGCACAAACAAAGTTTAGTGTGTACGACCATGGTTCGGTTCAAGAAACTGGTCGATCACGTGACTGGTTGGGTAGAACCGGCAGAGATGGACAGAGAATGCAAAAAACTGAAAGTAAAAAGTCAAAACGCAAGTAGCCGTGCTAGGTTAAGCTGTCGAACATCGATTACTCGATCAACCATTAGGTAACAACACACAAACAACATATATTAGCCGTTCCGTAGATAACAAGAAGCCAGTGATATGGATCTTGCGAGAAGACCTATGGTGATAAAGTCATAGATGTCCGGTTTTGAGTACACATAGATGATTGCGTATGGTGTTGCAGACAGAGCATAAATTGCAACATCGTGTTTACTAGAAGTCTAACAAATAACACAGGATACTTTTGTAGGGTACCTTCGTTGGTTGAATTCTTGCACATATTTTAGTGTTAGATGTGTACACGTGGCTTTTAATTGACTGTTAAAACTGAGTAATCCATATATCATTTGTGCACATATTTACAGGCAATAATGCATTCCGCGTTGTCCCCAAGAGAAGTAATGAGTAACAGCTAGCGCAATTCACACAATCTCTCCAGTGAAACAATTTTCCATAGAATCACGATGTGACGATGAGTGATCTACTAGGCCCAACGCTGGGGACTATATTTTGGGCGCGATTGCATCGTACTTTTATGATGCTATTGCTGGTACACGTTGTTACCATTGATTTGACCTTGTAACCCCCCCTCCTCATCAGAATCTTTGTTTCTCATAAGAACGATTCAAATGACAGCACATCATTTCTACTCAGTTTACCTCCCAGTTAACAGAATGCAGCAGTAATATGCTTAGTTGGAGAAATCAGTACCCTCGAGTTTCGTCATGTTTGCCGACTGCATACAAACAAGGCTTGGTACAAACTTCCCTTCATAAAGCCCAGCAACTTTGCATTGACTACTGCTCACGAGAGGAGGAGGAAGTATTAAGGAAATTTTTAGTCACGAACAAATACTTTAGAAATTTATCGGTATTTACCATAAGAGAAAGTCAATTTAGTTCTAAGTTGATTACTGGATTGAACCCCATCAAACCACAAGAGAAGGTCAGTCAAAATTTATGAGTAGGATTCGAAAGATGCAGGAGTTAATTGAACTGCTGTTAAAAGGTGACCACATCCTAACTGAAGTGGGTCGCAAACTGCAGTATGCCTCGGTCCGCTGCTATCCTACGGCCGGATTGCATCTGCTAATTTCAGCTCGAGATGTTCTTCAGCATACTCGCAATCGTATCTTGCTGAAATGATCATCCATATAATCCACCGATTCACCTGTAACTGCAGTGAAGTCGGTAGTGGCAAGACAGGATATCAACGAAAATAAATTATATAACACACAACTAGGTGCTCAAGGTGCTTAACGACAAGATTAGTAATGACAGCAGAAGGTGAGAACAGAAACCCGACCTCATTCATTGCAAGTCACATCACAAAAAGATCATGTTGTTGACCTGATCAATTCATTCAAAGTCTTGTTCGACATTCGCTATCCGGTCTTGTGTGTATAGACCATACGCTCAATCAGTTTGTCTAATATGGAACTGATACCGTTCTCTTGCCCTGTGTAACTCCCGGAAGTTGATCCTTTTTGTTGGCGCTATCTGCATGGTTGATATAATCCAATTTTTGGAGTTTACGACTGAGAAGGCTAAACTCAGCGCCCGGCTTTAGCAATATGACTGTTTTTGTTACCGGTCAACACCGGGAAACAGTAGGTAGGTCGCACTTAGTACTAAATACAGATGACAGCAATTAGCCCCTCTAGTTTACGAAGTAGGAAGATAAGACTGGTTGGAACCACTCTGCATCCTCTTGTCAACGGCAAATGACTTTGCTTCGAATGAAATGGGGTGGGGAAAGCAGTCAATAACCATTGGGAGTATGGAAAATTAAAATTGTATTAGCCACGTTTCGATAAAAATTACCAGTCGGTTTTTGAACTTGACATCAAAAATCTACCCAAGGCAAGTTGACGTTCACTTCACATTCATATCACGCGTACGCAACAGTGTCTTTACTATACGAGACGTTCTAACATGTTAATCCATGCGTTTCAGTTCTGCCAGCAAAACGTGGGATTGTGTACTCACAACCAAATAACTGGCAGATGTATGCTAATCAGTAGCTCTGACCATCCTATTGTCAATTTCCGTCTCACGGTTTACAGAAAGACACACCAAACGCTCTTCATTTGCTGCGAAGATCGCACAACTAGACGACGGCCCATTCTTTCCGACAAATACAGAAGGCTCGGAAAAATGATAACGTCATCAGATTTAACCTTGCCAACGAGACAACACTTATCAATTGTGGTCGGCTGATTAGCTACCTTCATTTTACCTTCCATGTTTTCTGCCTTTAGAGAACAACCTTTGTTCGCGCAGACAGATCTTCTTTTCCGTGTCTCGAGGGATTTCACAGGAGGGAAGAAAAGGCACATAAAACATAAGACTATACACCTGCGAAATGTGTTTCCAAGTCGACTAGACACGAGTACAATCGCTGGAAGTCGGCATACAATGGCAAACTACTAAGTCATTAACGTCGCCGCGAGGTCCGATAAATTGTGAGATGACGAGGTGGATTATACTCTTGCCAAAAAATCGCCTACCGACGTCCACCGGCGCAATTAAGATTTCATCATGATAGCGAACAATTCAAAGGATCCCGTCACGATGAGACTGGATCTTGACGTGGTGTGACATCTTGCGCATCTCAATGACCTATTAGGCTAAATTGGACGTTGTGGCCACCACACAGACAGAGTCACTTATACCAGGCAGGCCAGTAAGTAAAGATCTGACAAACCAGTCTCCTGGTCCTTCAGGTTGGGGGCTAGAAGAAGGTTGGCATCTTTTTCCGAAAAATGTAACACTTCTGGTACACCGCCATCTAACCCTCTGTCTTGCGGTACAGGCTATTGAGCCAAAGGCTTAGGTTGGGAACTCTACTTGTTCTTCTGTCTAGGTCTGGACGTCCCAGCACTACGTCAGCCTACACACAACGATGAAAACTTAAAACACCTGCAATCCCATACTGCGTCGGCTCTCTCGCAGTATAAACCGGGTCGCCCTATCTGCTGCATACAGCAGGGTGGATAGACGAAAACATGCTACTGCTGACCCCTCCCCCACTGTCTTATCAAATTTAGCTCTCAGGCCCCTCCCGATTCCCAATTCTGATAACTTCTCTGCAGGTCCCACGGCAGATATAATTAATCATAGTAGCACTGTGCCGGTATGTCTCAGCTCTCGCCACTCAGTCCTAAACCTCCCTCGTTCTGTGCTTCGACCTGGAACGCAAATTAATATAGGTGCCTTCAGCGTTCGTACTCTAAAACAGATAGGTCAACAGGCTTCTCTCGCATGAACGTCAGATTCGCTGCATATCGATGTTTTCTGTATCTCAGAGACTAGAATCCACGACAGTAGTCAACGTATTGAGTTAACAGCACCCACACTTTCTACCCGATACTGGTTATACACTTCAGGTGACTCTCCGGCCGCCGTTACCGGTCACGCGTGAGTAGGTATAGTCCTCAGTATGACGGCCGCAGCCGCATTGATAAATTGGATTCCTGTTAATAGTAGACTACGTGCCGTCCGCTTGGCAGGTTCTGTTAGGGTCATTTCTAGACGCAAAACCGTCAGAAATCTTTTCGTTGTGTCTGATTACTCTTCAACTGGCTGTAATGACGTCGGCGTCGAGGACGTCCTTTGCTCGGATCTGGCCGCTCTCCTCCGGTCGACACGTGGTTCTGATATAGTCGTTCTGGC